>VWZF01007181.1:147485-167401 GCA_013396755.1 Sclerurus mexicanus | reverse complement strand
AGGAGAGGAGAGGAGAGGAATTATCTGATACCGTTTGCAACAAGGTAAGTCCCACTGACAGCTACAGTTATTCTGACTTTGAGAAATGTGAAAAGCAAGCAGGCAATGGGCAATTTGGATCTGCTGTTCTGTAACACTAATGAAAATAATTAAAAAGAAAAACCAGTCCAAACTCCTACACTTCAACACTCCTCTGCACGCAAAACCAGGTGAGCCTACGCCAATTCTTTCCAGTGTGTGTTGAGACTTGGCTGATGCTGCATTCCACAAATAATTCCTCTTCTCTGTGCCTGCAAGACATTTTGGTGTAGGAATTAGAACACAGTCCAACATTTCCATTAAAATAATTATTCAAAACAAGCAAACTCTGAGACGCTTCTATTGTTTCTTGCTTAAGAAGTACTATTTAAACTTTCAGAGATATGGAGAGAAACTTTGTTTATAGATTAAATGCAGTTCTAAGGAAATTCTGCATCTCATTTGCTTTTCCTGAAGATCACAAAGGCCCCTCTAGGCCCCCTTTTAAGAGGACATTGTTAATATGTACAGGTAAGGATCTTATTGCACATTCAAGAAAATGTTCCTAATAAAACATAAACTACATGGCCACAAATACTGTGCAGCCAAAGGACTGAATAGGATATAAAATTATTTCATTGTTTGCATAGAACAATCCACCATCTCCTTTTCTAATGTTTTAATATTAATTAAACACCTCACCACCTTTTTTAGATGCTTTACCTTAGTTTGTCTATTAACACATAGGAAAACAAAGGCAAATATGAGAGATTACTTTATTTGGACTGTGAAAACCCAGGATTCATGAGAACAGCACATACAAACAAATATTTTTTTTAAATTACAAATAGCTATTAAGTCTTGTTTCTTATGCATAAACATTCTCAGAGAGAATGTGGTCTGGTGCTACAAGACTGTGATTTCCAAGCTCTGCTGGTTGGTGTGTGTATATGCATTATAGCTTTGCTGAGGCAAGTTCTATTCTTTGACTCTAAATGTCTCCCCTGTGGCTCAAACCTTTCCTGTTGCTTTCATGAAAATGAGAAATAGACCTTGATCACAAAGTTCCCAGGTTTTTCCTCACACTGACAAAAGAGGTTGTTGTTAGCCTGCCGGCAAGTGTTTTGAACTGTACCAAAGAGATGGGATTCAAGCAAATATTCTCATACACCGGAAAGGGGTTTGTTAATCCTCAGTAGAAGCTTCAAGGACACAGTGATGGGAAGGTGTAAGAGAGGCCGAGGGCCACAGTGCACTATACACAGACCTTTGGGCAGTTTCCCAACTTCTTCCACTCATGACCCCACTTCCCAGTGTACTTCCAGGCTCATGACCCCACTTCTGATTGCAAGCCCTACTGTTGCAATCAACTTCCTATCAAGCCACCTATTAAGTACCGTGACCTCTTTTTTGTAAACTGGTATCCTAAGGGTCTGGTAAAGAGGTAACTCCCTTGTGGTTCCCTCAGCACAGATGCTGCCAGCAAACCACAGAGATCTCAGGCTGCCTGCCCTGTATTTCCTCACACCAGGAATGAAGATATTTCCACCCAAGATTTTGTCTTGGAGAATAATTGTCTTGCCATTATGCACTCCTGTCCCTAAAACTACAGAAATAAGCTTAAAGCCTCAAAATACAAGCAGGACAAGATGTCTCACCATGGCCAGCCTACTTGTCCAGGCTGTGATTTCCCAGGATCAAAGGGACGTTTCCACTGACCACCCAGACCTCCATGTAGGAATGCAGCCACAAAGAGGATGTGAAACCACACCTTGCCAGGACTCTTTCCCTATCACTTCACCCACAGTTTGCAGTAGTCTTTGCGTTACTAATAGAGGGATGGGGAAACTAAGCCATCCTGATAAACCTCCCTTCATTTTAATCCTTCCTCATAAAAAAATTCCTCAGCTCTTGACCCTGTGGCCATTCATCTCTGGCTGTCTCACATTTTACCATTGAATTTTGAATTTTGAGAGTTTCTCAGAGGTGGTCTTTCAAGAAGAATACACAGCTAATCACAGAACTACAGGCTCAAGTCTCGATTTAGGACTGAAACGGATGCCTGATCAGCCTCACACATGAGCTCCTCTTCTATGAGCTCCTCTTCTAGGTATCTCCTCTTCTGAACTGCCCAAAATCCCACTATGTTTCATTTGTCAGACTGCAGATGTCACTGCAGATTGGTAGAACCCCACAAGGATCCACATTCAGTTCTGCACAGAATGTCCACACACGTCAGCTTCAGGTACATGTATGCACGTTCACTAAAGCAACAGAGAAGAAAACATATCCTACAAATTTTTTCTGTTTTAATAACAAATATTTTCTTACAGGGTGTTGGAACATTTGCCACACATTAAAATGCCATCTCTGACTGCAATAACCATATAGGGAACCTTGGATTCAACTGAAAAATTCATATGCCTATTATTAGTAACGCCACATGACTCCCTCTGTCTGACCCTGTCTTTCTGAATACAGGGGAGATCACACCTATACACAAAAGCACAGAAGCATGGATTGGTTTTTTTCCCCCCTTAACAAACATGCTTGCCAGGATGCAAGCCAGGAAATACCAGCTTCCATAGGCACTGCCGCAGTGGGTGGTTTGAGGCTGGTGCACCCATCCCTCTGGGGGAACAGATGTTGCCACTGATTCACTTTGCAAGCATGTGAGTCGAAGTCTGCATCTGTGACAACTTACAGTAAAGAACTGTGCGCAGCTGCAGAGCAAAAAGCACAGAGTGAAAAGTCAATCAAGATGTAAGACAAGATACTGCATCAACCCTCAAAACTGACAAATGGAATCCATTTGATTCAAGCTGCAGCAAATCTACCTGAACAGAAGAAAGAAAAAGAAAGAAGAGGCACTGAGCACTCCATGCATGATCCATAGTGACTGCTCTCTCATGCCTTACATACCTCCTTTGACATTACAAAATAAGCTGGAAGGAGTCTGTATGATACTGCAGCGCTTCTGAGGAACTTCTGATCTGAGTGCTGCAACCCCTCCCTGACCTAGTGAATCAGTCAGAGGGTCTTGCTGAAGTGCTGCCGTTTGCCATTTGCAGACAAACAAAGATCTGGGATGTTCTTCATTGCAATGGAAGTGTTGATTCAAGTCTGCTGGTCAAATTCCATTTCTACCATTTATTCTGCCTCTTATACAGTACTGGCACACTATCAAAACTAAGGGAGGTTGCATCTAATTGGTATGCCATGCCTACCTCACACCACAGGCAAGTGCAGTTCAGCTGACAGCAATGTAATTGAAGTTTATGTGTTGCTTGTTGTTTGTAAAAGGGATTGGAATTCTCTAGGTGAAAAGTATTGCCTACATAAAGAAGTAAAGATACCTCTGTGCCTACACAGGAAAGTGAATACTGGGAGGAAAAAGAAGTCTGCAGTCATTTGATCAACTTTTTAAACAAATGTTTCCCAGATGGTTTTTGCTCCTTTATGTTTGCTTTTTCTGGATATTTGTGATATTGGGTTTTACTAGCTCAAACGTCTGTAGAAGGCAGAATTGCCCAAGGTTACATATTGAGGAAAAACAAATTTTAAATGGGTTTTATCCCCTAATTTAACAATCATTGGGATTATATTTCTACACAGGTCATTCACAAAACCGAAACAGTTTCACAAGTCTTAAGTAAATTAAGCCTGTGATGTGAGAACTTTCTCAAACTTATAGGTAGTATCGGTACACCAAAAGATAGTTATCTTTATAGTCTTCAAACTTTTTACAATGATAATTAAACTAATTTAGTCGAAGTCAGGGGTTTTGCCAGTCAGAACACTTTTCTAGGTGTTACCATGACTATAATTATGCAAAGGGAAGCAACATCTTCAAAATTATGCTCTTTACGAATGTTTTGTCTTTCAAACCTGTGTGGTTCAGGGACTTCTTAAAGTTAAAAGGAGTGATTTGACTACCTGAATAGTTTCTATTTCTTGCGTGGGTAGGATTTTCCCTACTGCATATGCTACTTGTACCAGCTTAGTAGCTACACGCTGAGCAGCCATTTTCCACTGTTTCTCTGCAGTTCCTTTAATATAGGAGTGTCTGTAGTGTATAGAACACTTCTGTACATTTGCACTGTATTTATCTATTGTTTTTATAACTAACTCTATATTTATGAATTACATTTAGCCATACTGAACTTCATTTGCTATGAGGAGATTTCTTCAGCTTCACCAAATTTTTCCTTGTTTTTGTCTTCCTATCTGCTTCTTTCATCTTGACTAGCCTAAATTATTTGGGGCCATCTGCTGACTTACTGCCTCTGGGCTCACCATTCTTTCCAAGTTATTACTGTATACACGAAACATTGGCCCTAGTACAGAAACTTGTCAGACCCTGCTCTTATTTTGTAATAATGAAAATTGATAATGGATGGAAATTGATACCTTCCCACTTTTTCAGTAATAACAACTCTTTGACTTTTAGCCAGTGATGCCTTAATTTTTTAATAGCTGCTGTCACAAGTCTTTCAAAGTCTAAAAAATTTTATCAACTAATTTTTCTTTATCCTCTGAGCACTTTATAATGTACTCAGAGAAGTCCAAAGATTTGCCCAGGACAATCTCCCACTGCAAACACACATCTTCCAGCTTAATTTTATTTCATTAGGTTCAAAGCTTTTTCCAAGGTCTGGATGTGAGGTTCCTGGCCTGAAACTTCCTGAATCATCTCTAAACCACTATAATATTTCTTGAAAATATAAAGAAGTACAAATAAAGAAAATTTTCAAACCAGACTTTTTGAAACAAAAATATAGAAAAAAAAAATCTGTGAATTGCCCTAAAAGTGTTTCTTTCTATTCTGGATTTAAAAAAAAAAATATCTTGTCCTGTTTTCTTGAAAGAAGCTCTTTTTATTATTTTCCTATTGCTACTGTTGAGCTGGGCTGGTCTCATCTAGCTCTGCAGACTGATACAAAATTATGGGCTCTAAGACAATTACCCCTCTATAGTGCAATTCTTTATGTGGATATTTTCACATAAATACAGGTTTTGTATCAGAAAGCCACCAGTAAGAAAAATAAAGCAGTGGGATTTTTAATGAAAAGTTAAAAAAAAATTGTTGTTATTATCATCCCACTGCACTATTTCTGCACCTTGAATACCCTGTGCAGTTTTGTTCCTCTGACCCCAAAAAGGATGTATTTGAACTGGGGAAGGTTCAGGAAAAGGTCACACGGATGATCAAAGGTATGGAACAGTTTCCCCACCAGGAATCACTAAACAGAATAGACTGGAAATGAAATGACCGAGTAGGGGTACGACAATCTCCATAAATCACACACGTGTGTCACAGGGTGAGCAAACTGGGCACAATGGGAGCACTGTTCCCTCAGGGCAGGAGCCAGGGCACAGCGTGAAGAGAGAAGGTAGCAGGTGGAAAACAAGGGAAAGGCAGAGGCTCTTTACACAACGTGCTATTAAGCTCTGGAGCGCTTCGCCTCGGGATGCTGTGGATACCAGCAGTTTCAAAAAGCAAGCAGACAAATTCATGAAACAAAGGTTTGCAGAGGCTGGCTGCATTTTACAAATGCAACTTCCAGTTCAGGGGAGGTTGTGTCCCAAATCAGTGGCTGGCAGGAGGGCACACCAGGCAAGTACTGCTCACTAAGCACTAAGGCCTGTTCTTATTTCACCTTGCCATCCATGGCTCACCAACATCAGAGACAGCTTAGATGGGTCTCTGGTCTGACCACCACTACTATTCCTACATTCCTATTTCCTATATCTGATACTGAAAACTGCTTTTAGTGACATATTTTTGCTTGCATCTAAACCACCTCATATTCAAGTTACCTGTCAACACCCCTCTTTTAAGAACAACAGCTTGCTCTAAACACCCTGCTTCCAACATTTCTGTCCCTCACCTTTAGCACAGAAGAGGACCCTTCTGGAGGTAAGTCTTCTATGAAGTCACTTGAAGAACATCACAGCCACTGATAAGGCACCACACCCATACTGAAGTCAAGGGGAACTGTACAAGCTGGATTACAACCCATCTTTGGTATTTACATTGCAAAGTACAGAAGGTGTAAAAAAAATGGATAAATGAATCCACAGAATATCTGATAGCCCATGCTTTGGGCACTAAATCAGCATGACATGTCAGAGCAGAATGACCAAGGGATAAGTTTTTCTGAACCAGATCTGTAAAGTTAAAGAGAAATATCTCAATTTAGGAAAAAAAAAAGAACAAATCAAAACAAAAAAACCCAACCCACTAGAAAATAATCCTGCTTTACTGATGTACAGTATAAATGCTTGCATGATATTTCAAGAGCTATATTGGGTTATCTTGTCCTCTAGGGTAAAGGAAAGACATTTTCAAAAAAAAATTCTTGCAGTGAAAGCTTCAGATGTTATGGAGGAAATAGGTAAATATATTTGATTGTCAAGATTAACGATGTTATTTCCAAGCTTGTCTAACTGTAATTAAAAATTCAGGGCTTTTGAACTTCTTGTCTTGTTTACTTACGTGCAAACATTCCACCATTCGTTCAAAAAAGACACAGTTAAGTTTATTTATACGCACTGAAAGCAAAAACATAAATGCAGCAACAACAGAACATCTAACAACAATCTTTGTTGCTAAATTTGACAGGGTCAAGCTAAAAATCCTCTGGGCTTACTTAATAACTATTCAGCCTGAAAAGGGTCAGTAACACTTATCCTGGACTCATCCCAAAGGTCAGCTTTTCAGAAAGCTCTCAAAATAGGCCTTTCATGCTAGTGAGACATCCTGCACTAAAAATTAGCTTTGCTTGGAAAAGCATGGGATAACGTGGCCTGCATGACATGAAGAACTAAATTTTATGGGTTTCATTTCTGTAACTGTCACCAAACCATTGTATAATTCAGTCAGCAGGATGGCAAGCATTTTTTCAATTAAATAGTGTTTTCTTCTATCAAAAAAATGTGATTTTTGTAAACATAGAGTTTTGATGTTTGTGATTTTTAAACAGTCCCAGCTGATTTCTTTTTTTACTGTTTTTTAAAAGCTTTGACATTTGCTACTTCAAAAGCATGAGAAAACTCACAATCCTCTCTCTGTTATCTTTGTCTAAGTTTTTCATCACACTGAAAGGAAAAAGGTCATTAAAAGAGATAAAAAAAGACAATCAATATTTTTACCTTTCCATACTCAACTCTGGAAAACTGATGAGACAGCAAAGGTGGCAACCAAAAATTGTTTCAAACGCAACTTACATGATGCACTTCTAAATAGGCAAAGTACTCAACCTGAACCTGTCTCACTTCACCCATCGTATACAGAGCACCCTAGAGCAGAAACAGCCGAACAACATCCCTGGCCTTAACTCTAAGTTTTTTCAACTGGAACTCCCTGCAGTCCTGGGCTCATAATGCTCTGCATCCCTTATATCTCTTTCCAAGGAGTAAATCCCTTGGGATACCACCTAACTCTTGGCCAGTCCTTCCTAACACTGTGCTGGTGTAGGTATGATGTCTTCATGCTAAAAAGTGACTGGGCAAATCCATCCTTCCGTGAGAGCACAGCTGATGCTGCCTCACTAAATGCTGTGTGTGCATGTGCTGCGTGCACGAGTACGTGCTATGTCAGAAATGGTTATGCAAGAAACTGATGAAATTATGCATAATGGTAGGAGCTTCCAGGAGGGAAATAGCAATGTTTACAAATGTATAAGATGAGATTTCATCAGAAACAAACTATGTGGATTTGGGATCTTGCTTCATTCTGCATAAAATGCACATATGCCACACTGTTGGAGCTGATACACTCAAGAAAGACAGTCAACAGACCTTGTTCAAAATTAATTTAACTGCCTGACCTACAGAGTGCATATATGATGTGCCTCATCTCATACATGATTACCATAAATGTAAGATTATTCAAGAACACAAGCACAGGCAAGAATGGAGCCTAAACCTTGCTTGTGGTGCCTAGCCTGTAGATTAGTGTTTGTTGGACACTGATACTTGTTATTATTGGTTGTTCTTTTTGTTAGTTCTTTTTCTTTAATAGCCTGATTTATTTTGCACAGTGGTCCACTAGTTCATAGAATAATAAGTCTTTTCTGAACAGAATCACATGTTAAACTTTTTTCTTTGTTTCCTTTTAGTATTGTACCACTATCTTTTTTAAATTCCAATAAAAGCATGACTGGAATAAAAGACACTAAATTACATCCACATGGATACTAATAACCAGCCTCTAAAGTCTTAAGCAGTTGCCTAACCAAAACAAGAAGCATATGGGAAAGAAGGGGGCCTAAAACTGAAAAACAGCAATTCTGTACCTTGATTGTTTAGTCTGTGTGGTTGAGGGAACATGAGAGTAGGGATAGCAGGGCAAGCACTGGAAGCCTAGTGCAGTTATTTGGACTCAGAATGATGTTAAAGGACCTCCACCTCATGTGTAGACCAATATGGTATACATTTAAGTCTCTGCTCTTCTAAAAGTTTCTATTCATGTTTGTTTCCTCTATATCTGTACATCTGAAAGGTCCAGGACCTGGTCCAACATAATTGCATCCACAGCCATGTGTGGAAGAGTGAATAGCCTTACTCCTAGAATCATGGAATCTTGACTAAGAGCTTGAAGCTGCTTATAAACTAATATCTTTTCAAGGACCTGAGGTAGGGTGTTTCAACCACGCAAAATGAGCTGTACAAAGTGGGAATGGTTGCAAGAGTCCCTCTGCCTCACTGAGCCTGTTTGCAAAAGGCAAATGGCACACTGCATTGACACCAAACCTGCTCCACTTTGAAACACCCACAGAACTAGATCCCTCATGCTTCTCAGTTTGTGCATTTTACTAGGGGACAATTATAGCTGGAAAATGGTGACATTTTTCACAACTGCAATTTGCTATTTTTCTGCTTTTCTTTCTACTCAGGCAGATAAAGTAAAAAACTTTCCTTTTCAGAGCCCGCATTTCTTTGCTATGACACAGATTGTAGCATGTTGATAGAAGGACAACACTTTTCCCTGTTCTTGCTCTGCTCTCAGACCAAGCATTCAAATCTGAGCTATCTTATCTGAGGGGAATACAGAAAGGACTGAGAAATTATGGTGTAACGTGAGGCGATCTGATTTCCAGAGCAGAAGCAGACCTCTGCCCACTGTGTTATTCCATTGCTGCTGAGCAGTACATCAGGCAGCCAATCTGTATCAACAGCAGCAAGAAAGAACGGCAATTACAAAGTGTTTTTCCCTGGTAGATCATAAAGGCATTGTTCCAGATGGGTAAATATATGCTCTACTCACCAGGAAACAGAACTGAACAGAATCTGGAATTCTTTCAAACTAAGAAGCAAGGATGTCTTGGACACACAACAGTGCTGAGCATCTCAGAAGGCTGGGAACCAAGACCTGACTGTAAGACCTGGGATAAATAATGTAGATTATTTTTTAAATGCTCACTAATTTTTATTCCTCAGATGGATGTAACATATTTCTGTATTTTTAATAAATATTAACCAATACACTTGGTTTCCTTGTACAAGAAGGACTATGAACTCCGGATCCCCTGTTTTAGCCCCTGGCCTCTTCACTAGGTTCATAGGAAACATTTTCTTGATAAGTAAGGCAGAATTTTTCTCTTGCATTTAGCAGAAGTGGTGAAAAACTAAACATTTCTTGCTGATGTCTTTAAAAATATATTTCTCTTTAAAATAGGGAGCTGGGTAAGACAGCTCAAAAAATTATGAACCAGTAAAACAGATTGCCATAGAGAAAGTTACACAAAGTTATCAATTCTAGTTCAGGAGAAACCTTTGCTTAAGTTCAAAAGATCCTTTAGCTTCAGTTTCTGAATGTACATGATGAGACTATTTGAGTTGAAATAATTATAAAAACTTATGTGGGTTAATGTTCATTGAATGCAGATACAACCTGCAAAAATTTCTTACAATGCCAGGGCCTTTCCAAACAGATGTTTTATTTTAGTTTTACAAAACCAAGCTGTTTAATCTTGTGACACAATCTACAGTTCAGACTTAAAAGGATTTGGCATAGATATATATATAGATAGATAGATAGATATATGTATGTATGTATTCATATACATATACACACACACAAATATATATATATGTGTATATATTTATATCAACACATATCTGAACAGACACCTATTTAGGACATACCTTAAGTATCTTAACACTAATATTCATGTGCAGAAGACAAATAGTAACAGGAGAATATAATGTAGTTGGTGTCATAAAGTGTACCCCATTCTACCTAACCTTTCTTCAGCTGCTGCAATTTATTTAGTGTGCTTAACCAGCAGATATTTCTTTACAAATAGTTTATACATTTTTTCATAGTAGCACATCTCTTTAAATGTTAGCTGTCAACATATCCCTGAGGTGCTACTTCCCTATATATTTATAATAAAATATATTTTTGGCTTTGAATGTTTTGAATTGTCCTTCCTCTGTCCAAGTGCCTAAGGCTGTTTAGCTAAATCACAGTTTCTTCAATTACAGCAACAAGTCACTGCATTATTAACTAAAGCCCTTCTGTTAAGGGGTCCCCTGGTGTTACCATCACAGAGAGGAAAAGGACCCTGAACACCTGCAACAAGAAGTCAATGTATGAAAAAAGAGTGTAAGGATGAAAGCAGAAGACTCCACTCTTAAAGTCCATGTTGCACTGCTGCAGTAGAGGCAAATTTCCTTGAATTGGCAATGTGCCTGCATTTCCACTCTCAACATTCATACCTTCTTGGAGGCAAGATGCAAATCCTCCAAAACATTAAAACTTAGGACTTTGAAAATGAACACTTAAAGACACTTCAGACCCCAAACAGATCTGAACCAACATCAAGGAGGCATAAAAGTGGGTTAAAGAAACACTTAACATAGAGGATTAAAATGCTGGCATTGTTTTCTCAAACTAACATTTGTAAAGAAAACTTTTCATTCCATGTCAAATATTGACAAATTTTAAATGCAACCCATCACAACTCATGCTCAGGTCTGAACTATTGCCACTTCCCCTGCAACAGAAGTAAGGCTTTTAACTTTTGTATACACAGATAAACACCAACACAACAACAGAGAAAGCTGAGGACAGGGCCTCCTCTCTGTTACAGACAAACACCCAAAAAAAATTTCTTTGCTATTGCACCATATTAGACACAATCAAAAATTTATACAACAGCCTCAGGAAACTTTCCCTCCTTTTCTTTTTGTGGGAATGAATCTCCTTCCCTACTTGCAAATTATTTTAGAAGCACTTAATTTGTGGATATTTAAATTTTTCATCAGTACACCGTTCAAAGTGAGATTATGATTAGTTTTGCAAGAAATGTCTGCCTGGGAGATTCATGATTAAGCCCACAGAAATTATATGAGATAACCAGCATAATGGTAGTTCATGGCTAAGCTAGTACTGGAACTTGAGAGTCCTGCTTCTGAGTTCTCTGATGTTAGACTGTGTGGATTTGAAAAGATAGACATCTTGGACTCCCAGAGGAAAGTGCTCCAGACGAAATCAATCACTGTCAGAAGTGGGTGAGATTCCACTGAAGTCATGCCAGGGGTGAGTTGAGCAATTCATCTTCAAAGAAGTTCATTGCATCTTATCTCCAGGAAGATATTAATGATATTAATGGCACATTTATGCAATGTAAGTTTCAACATGCAAATTATGAAGACATTTCTTTTAGTTGTTTGCACTTGCTTTCCAAGTGAACTATAAAGGGTTTGTCACTAGCTCTACAACCTACCCCACTTCTGTTGAAACAAGAGGTGAAACTCCCTCTGACTGGTGTAGGAAACTTCTGAATTATGTAAACCTGGACAAGACCTGGAACAAAGTGGTAGAGGTTTACTGGAAATTTGGAAAAAACCCCACAACTAATTAAAGGATAAATATAGTCATTATCACAAAATCACAGAACAGGTAAGGCTGGAAGGGACAAGGTAAGGTTGGAAGAACACAGTGGTTCATCTGTGTTGGCAAAAAGTAGGTTAATCCTGTATTTAAGGACCCTTGTGCATCTATTTGTTCCAAGCATACAAACTATCTTGCTTATCACACTGTGAAGCATTTCCAGTCCTTACATCTAGGGCACTTGGCCAGTCAGTACGGAATGCACAGTTCTTCAGAGCAAACCTCTATACTGTTAAGATGCCCAAAACCAAGCATAAGCATGGAAAACAAAGTTCAGGGAGTTCATAAACAGCTACAGACTCATTGAGATGAGTAACAAGAGTTTGGCAATGGCCAACCATGAAAACACACGAGCAATCAAACTGCACTTCTCTCAAGTTCTTGATTTCCCAATCGTGATATTCAAATGAGGAGAGAGTCTGAGAGTAGTGGAGTATCTTGCAGGTGGCCCTTTACATCCAAACATCTGTACTCCTCTTCCCCTTCTCCTGTATTCCTCAGAGGTGTCAGCCCATAGGAATGTGGGCCCTGCTGTTGTGGTATTGCCAGAAAACAGTAGCCATGTTCCTGTCTATATTCATAAAATAAAATTATAAAAATATACAGTAGCTAGAGCAAGGCAAACTATGTTTTGCACTGTGTGAGTTAAATGTCAGCTTCTATCCACTGCTTGGGTCTCTTGGTGCCCACTATAGAAGAATGAAAATCCATAAGGCATATCTAGAATGACTTGAGGAATTCATAAGAACTTCACCCCTTCCCCTTCCTTCCAAACAGTTCCATTCTTTGCAGGCAGTTTGCTCCCAATTCACACACAACAATTCTCAGAAGAAAATTCTGTTCCCCGGACATGCATCAATGCAGAGTCATCAACTGCTGCTTGCTCTGACCACGTTGGCTTCCTCCAGATCTGAGAGAGTAGACATCAAAGTGAGCGCAGCAGCAGCAGCTGTCTGCTCCTTGATTCACAATGGAGGCAACCTCTGCAGAAGTCTCTTTCAAAATATCTCAGGAACTTTACCACACTTGCATGATGAGCAGACAGCTCTGTATGTAGACTCCATCCAATTACTACCAAATGTGCTTTTTCTTCCTGTAATGTGATGGGGAACACTTCAATAATTAAAGAGCAGGATGAAGAGGATATTTTTAGTAACTTGATAGCTTTACAATCACTGAATTATCTGCCAGGAGTAAGTTGCACACACGTGTGGTTATAATTGGAGTAGCTGTGATTATTCCAATGGGGAAAACAGTTCCACGGGTCGCCTGCGCATGGGGTGTTTATTTGTGCACATATGTGTCTGGCTGAGAAAGAACAGTGTGAGGGTTAGCACACCTTGGCTACCTGCTCCGTGGTCCACATCTTTGCTCCCTGTTTTCCACCTGGAACATCCCACGTGCACAGCCCCATACCACACAAGCAACAGAGGTGTGAGTATGTCCCTTTTGCCAGGGGTAGTCAGTCAGTCAGGCAGGCAGACAGGCAGGCAGGCAGTCAGGCAGTCAGCAAGCTGGTTGGCTGCTTATGGACTTGAGGAGCATATGCATGGATAATGCTCTATCCAGATGTTTCATAGACTTCATGCATACAGAATATATGTATATATACATACATACATACTGTATATATACATACATCACCCATACAAATATATGTATATAACATACATTTTACATTGGTAATCAGAAGGAAATGGTAAAAGGAATTCAAAACTTCCTGAAGTTGATTGGGAATACCCTGAGATGATGCATATACAGGATGTCCTGTATAGGTTGTGGAGTCTTCCACCTTGGAGATATTCAAAAGCCTCCGGGGCATGGTCTCGGGCAACTGGCTGTGGGTGTCCCTGCTTGAGCAGGGAAGCTGGGCCAGAAGAAGGTCTGTTCCAAACTCAACCATTATATGATCCTGTGATATTTCTTATTTAAAGCTGTATTAATGCCATTCTATCTGTGAGTCAACTCCTACCTTAAGTTACAGCTCATACTGTACAAGCATTGCTTTAAGTACATTAAGTTATCCACAGATTTGTTCTTTTTTCCCACTGTTGGGGAAAGTGAAAACAAGTAGCTTGCACTGGCCTGGCACATCAAACCAGAGCAGAGGCTTGCACCCAGCCTCTGTTCCATACTGGCCGTCAAGACTAGAAATGGTAACTCTCCAATTCTTCTTGTTGCTCATTTTTTTCCTCCTCCTTATTTTCAAACTACTTGGGAAAACATATGTGGGGTTTTTTTTGTTCGTTTTCTTTTGGTTTTTTTGAGCCAACTGTGCCATTGGTAGCTATGATGACACCTTCATTATGTCAATCCTGAAAGATGTTGGTTAGCCCTCTTTGGGAACGAGCTTTGATAAAATGCACTTGTGGTTGAACATATGAGTGGTTTTGAGGACCAGGACCCTGAGTCTAAAAATCAGTGAATGTTTTGAACAGAAGTCAGCTTTCTAATGACCAATGAAAAAACAACTGCAGAGTGGGCATGTTTGAGGTATCTGTAGAATGCCAAGACTGTAATACCTGTGATTCAAGATCAAGATTGAAAGAGGCTGCTGTAATATCACAGTGAGAAATAACCAACCTTAGCACAAGAATGAGACTGACCAAAGGGCCACTGCAAAAACCTGGGGGCACTCTGAGATAGGGTCATACTTTCAACTTCTATTTGGCCATTTGTATATCTAAGGCACATTACAAGAGATCCATCACTGAACACGAACACTGAATAAAACCATGAAAGAAAATTTCCCACCTGCTCCTTCAAGGCAACACTCAAGTTCCATCTGGTCCAGTTGGCCACTCGGGTCAGATGTGGTCATAGGTGCAGGAGGGCTTCCTCCTCTCCTCACTGGGGAATGGCTCTAACAGGACTGCCTGGAACAAGTTTCATTTCCCACCCTTTGTCCCTCCTCTGCTGCAGAAACTTGCCAAGTGAAATGAAGACCACAGGCAGTGCTCCGTGAAGGATGAAAATCCCATTTCCCCAAGGATGTTATTAACCTGAAGAAGCATTGGCCCCAAAAGGACTACAAGAAGAATATAAACTAAGAAAGTAGCTCCCAGGTGCATTAGATGCTACTTGAGACTATTACACAAGCTTAGTAGGTTATGTTACTCCATTTTTTAGTTTGGAAATGAAATCTGCTTCTTTGAATAGTTTATAAATAATTGCCAGAACTTCCATTTTCTCTAAGAAATTAATCAATATCAAAATTTAAGTTCACTCTGAGAAAATATAAGCAGTAGTGAACAACACTGTACATATGTTTAAACTTTTCCAGAAGTTTTCTTTTGTCTTCAGTGATGGAAATCATCCTTTCTCTGACTGGTTGCACAGCACAGCAAGGCACAAAGATATATGAAGGGCATTCTTGCCCAGACTGCAACAGATTTTCAATCTGCTGGTTTAGCTCTGTGGAGTGGTTTGCTCTTTTTTAAGTCACAACATCAGAGAGCCAGTGTGCACACAATAGAAGGCATAAACAACATTTAAGAAGGCATTTTTACCACACTCATTTTCATGGTATTTGGGTGCCATGAATGGATGGCAAAGCTGGAGAGGGTTAGGATGGCTGCCCGTATGTATGTTGGATGAAGAAATACCTTCAGCCCCTCTTTGCTGTGCTTCCAGATGAATGCCATCAACACAGAAGCACTGGCTGTTCCAGCTGGCATTTTCAACAGCCTCATCCAGGACCTGGTCCAGCCCTTGCTATAGTCAATGGTAAGACCCCCACCAAGCTCACTGGGAGCTGGACCTGGCCCTAAATCTCTGGTTGCAGCAACAGCACCATGAAATTGCTTGTACTTGTAGTAAAATAATTCTACACAGAGAAGTTCCTCTTTGGTTCTGAACAATCAAATCACAAGCACATTTTAAATGCCAGAAACAAGGGGCGAAAGAAGTCAGCAAGAGTTTATTTTGTGGAAAGCCATTTGCTTTGTTTGAATTCTTTACATCTTTCTTTCTTTGTCTGGGGTGGCCCAAGCTCTGGAGAGTCTACTCTTATGTTGTTTTATACCTTTATTCCCATCTACTTCTCAGGCCGTTCTAGGAAAACTAAAAAAGCCTTCTTCAGATAACTTCATTTTTGTGAAACCAGCAAGTCTATTTTAGCAGATGGGCTGTGTATGTGTGTGTATGCATGCATGTCTATGTGTTTATCTGAGAAGAACCTAGCTCTACAATGTCCACAACAACTTCATTTTCACTACGCTAGATCTGTTTTCTGTGTTTGTCACCAGGTAACAGGACTTCAACTTCATTGTGCCGTAGATGACTAAAATAAATTCATTTCCAAAATATACTTTTCAGACTAGTTATCTACCTAAACTTGGAAAAGCAATAAAGGACAGACCCCTGCAGCAACCTCTACCATCTCAGAGCCATGGGTTGCAGGAGAGCATTACCATGGGTACATGCTTGAGAAAACTAAACCCAGATTCAACAACCCTTAAAACAATCATAAAATTCCATCGTCTTCAGTATCTGCAGTGAAGATCAAATCTCTGGCAGGGGAAAGTGAAATAGTCTGCACAATTTGGGATCTGAACATCTAGAACATACTGCCAAAAGTTCTTTCAATTACTTTTTAACAGAGTAAGAAAAAAAATCTGCAACTTAAAGACCTTATTCTAAATATACAAAACTGATAGAGGAAGTAACGGATAAACTCTGCTACACCCCACAAACTATAGCGTTTTCAGTCCAAATTGAAAAGAGAAGCAAACCACTTGCCATTTGTTTTACATCATAAAGCAGATTAACTTCTCCCTCTAGCAGCTGAAGACAAAATAAGTAGCCACATAGTGACTATTTCTATGTATCAGACAGGCTCCAGGCTCATCTTGAGGATTCTAATTGAAGCTGGATATGTAGGAAAACTTCTCTCCAAACCTTCACTTATTTAGATTAACTTGTCATGGACAATTCACAAATAGAAATCTGACAGATACTTGATTCTTTGTGAATGAGTCACTCCACTCCTTTCCAATAAATCTTTACACTCTGCTCCTTTGACTTATTCAAAAGAATATGTTGCCTTTTTAAAAACATAATATAGCCATCAGCAAATCATAGCTATGCTGCCCCATCCCATTCTTCTCCATAGTATAAAGTGTCCCACATACTTGCTCACTCCATTGTTTCCCATCCTCTTTCTCTTTTAAATATCTTTCACCATCAAATTGGCATTGGCAGCCAGCCAACCAGTCAGCACTCTAGCTAGGCAAGTGCTATGCTGATATGCCTAGATCTTTGAAGTGTCACACAAGTCCAACAAGTTAGTTTTCTTCCTATTTTAATACTTTTTGCAGAGAGCCCCAGCCACAAAGTACATTTCCCATCAGGTTTGGGTTTTTTTCAAAACAGCTTCTTTCTTTGCAAACTTCTGCTGACAACTTCCTTTCTGAAATGCTTTGACCTCTACGGTATTTTTGAGAATACGGCTGAGAGATGCCTTTGTAAATGATATTACTTTATACCTGCATTAAGTATACACCCCAGGAACCCAAGTTCAGAAACTCATGGTTGGATTGGTTAATACCATTTTTAGTGAGTACTGATATGACATGCAGCTTAGATCAAAGGGCAAAGAGCTATCACTGCTTCCCATTACATCACATTGAACAGGGAGACAGTAATAAAACAAGTAGGACCGGGTATATTTAAAAAAAAAATACCATGCATCAGGCTGAAAAAAACCTGTATCCTCAAAATAACAAAAAAACCAACCAAACAAAACAAACAAAAAAAAGATAAATAAAAGACAAAGCGTCATTTTTGGCAAGTTGTTCCATGTCTGAGCCCACTGGGTATTGATTTCATTTTATTTCATTACCACATCTGAAGCTGCACTGATAGTAAATCACAGGCAGAGCCTAACTTACCAAGTTGGCCAAAAGAGCAGTCATTGCCCTTTCCTCTTATGACAAGCTGTTTGCGATGCTATCATGGGAGGTTGTCACTTCCCAGGGGAGAAACAATGATCTTCTGGGATAACTGACTTCTGGGAGAAATGATTCTCAGCCTCATGTTTTTGCAGACAATTATGGTGTCTGATCTGGGGATGGTAAAACAGATTGTGTCTATAGAAAAAGCCTCTCCTTTTGGATGTTGCTGCTTTTATACAATTATACTTCAAAACTACTAGTCCTTCATTACCCCTTACAGCAACACTGGCCTACCTTTTATATCTAGGGAAATAGCAGATGAGTTACATTAAGAGACTTCCCACATGCCATATTACCTGTACACCTGCCAAATACGTGAGACTCTTTAGGTTGGCTTCTTTCACCAGCAGGACCCCTTAGTAATAATCTGGTGCTCGGGGCAAACAACAGAGCAATCCATTTTCCCACATACGCTGCCTTTCCCTTTTCCTTATAATGCCCATTTGCCTACTGATAACCGTGAAAGGAACTTCTCTTAGGAGTGGCAACAGGTGCACGTACATCTGAAGTACATCATGGGTCCTCAAGATTCAGAAATACAGATGCTTGTTCTGCATTTTGAGTGAACATTGTTGTTTTCCTTGCTCACTCCATCTGATTCACTTCCTGAACCTGCAGGTAAAGAAAAACTACTCATGTGTCTCTGCTACTGTAGAATTATTACAAGTGGCACAATCAGAATTTTGCCCTGGACTGATCCTGAAAACAGGCAATTGTATACACAACACTTTTTCCCACATGCACTGCATCTATGGCATGAATCACCTCCCATCACACGCCCGCATGACAAACACCTCTGTAGCAACTACAGTAATGGGTAGAGGACGAGCAACCAGTGTGGGGTAAGAATATTTCTACAGCTTTACCCAGCATTAATTGATCATGTCCATAGACACTTATTTCTTGAAGGATTTTGCTTTTCTCTGTCCATCTCTATCCAGGTCACTGAGAAAGATACCTGATCACTACAGGCTTTTATAGACTGCCACCAAGTGCTCTGGGAACCATCCTTTCCAGCTTGAAAGACATTTGTGTGAAGGTGCAAGTGCAACACTGAGAATCCAAGGCACCGGAGCACTAACTCTGACTCACCACTTATGTGTTTCTATCTCGGTTTCCTCTCTATGTAAGTGAGGAAGATTAAGTTTACTCTTTCCTCTCAAGAGAGTTGAAGGAATCAACATTGTTTGTGTTTCTTTTTAAGTATGCAGCATGTAAACACTTTAGCTCAGTTAAGCCGTTCAAAACTCAGTTATGTTGATTTTCTCAAAATTTCCTCCAATTCGTTACACATTCCTTGCCATGAGGCCCTACAGCTGAGCCCACGAGCCCGAACACAAACTGGAAAATATATGATGTCCCTGTCCAGAGGACATCACGAAAGAAAGCCCTATGCTTAAACTCAGGCACATGAGTCACTCACACGTGCAACATTAAGCCCATAAGTGTTTACATGACCAGGACCTAAGACTAGACAAAAATGCAAAACTAATCAACAGGCATGGGGGAAAGCGTGTAGGAGAGCGCAACATCAAAGGCATCCTTGACATCCACTTCTAGCTTTTAAAATGCCCGATTGACGTCGAAAGCCGCAACCACGCGAAGGTTCCTTTCCGAGAAGAGGACGCACACGAACTTTCTCTCTCTCCAGCTTACGGTCGCGGCGGCAGAGACCCGCTTTGCACCCCAAGGGAAGCGGGGTTTCGGCGCCACGGCCCCGCCAGCATCGCCCACCCCGGCGCTGCGGAGCCCCCCGGCCGGCCCGGCCGCGGCAGCGCTGTGCGGGGCGCCCGCCCCCTCCCCGCCCCGGAGGAGTCCCCCCTCCCGGACACTCCTCCTCCCGCTGCTGCAAGGGGAAATATGAANGCCGGCGCCTGCCTGCCTGCCTGCCTGCCTGCCTGCGGGTCTGGGCACACGGGGCGGTCCCCGGGGCCTCGCTGGTGGCGGGCAGCGGGTCGCGGGAGGGTGCGCTGTGCCGCGGCGGCCGCGGGCGCTGGGTCCCGTGTGCTCGGGGCAGGGGGGGAGCAGAGCGGCGGCCC
>VWZF01007181.1:77761-147467 GCA_013396755.1 Sclerurus mexicanus | reverse complement strand
GTGGGGAGACCCGCTGGCTCTCCCGGAGCCCCGTGCTGGCCCGACCGCAGCCGGCCCGGGCGGGCAAAGGCGCTCCGAAGGCGCCCCGTCCAAGCTGAGTGTCGGCGCCGTCTGTAGCGCGCCTGGGGGTGCTCGCATGGGGCGGCTGGTCCGGGCGCCTCTCGCAGGTTCTTCGCTCGCCTCCCGGCAAGGGCTGGCTCTGCCCCGCTCCGCCGGGTTCGGCAGAGACACCCTGCGGGGCCCGCGTGCTGCCGCTTCTCGGGAAGAGGCTTTTCCCATGGAGGTATTATCTGAGAAGCCTCCGGCGGCGGAGTGTGCCAGCACCGAGTCTTACGCCCAACTAAAATTGTTTTGCTGCAGAGCACAGAGGTCCCGGGTATTATTACACAGTCCTGCCTTGACTGTCTCTCAGTTAAGCCCAGGACTGGCATCTCTCTGAAACTGCACAGTAGGCAAAATTTTAGTGAGAAAAGTCAGCCTATTTAAACTTAGACGTTCATCTTGTAAATCCATTCTTAGGCACTTAAACAAATAACCCATCTTTCCAGAAAGCAAGTGTTCTTCAAGAGAAACCTCTGAAAAAGAGGCTGTTTAATGATCTGCCTAGTTATGTCTAACATTTGGCAGCCACATTTGAAAACTCTGGGTGCGATATCGTTCTGAAAGTGTGACTCAAGCTACTCAGTTACAGCATCGTTTTGAAGAGTGTTCCTAATTCTGAAGTCCTTTGTAGCATCCCGCATTCTTCAGTTAAATTTCTTAGGACCCCAAGCTTACTCGTAAAAAGAGGAATTTTTTTTTAACTGTTGCAGTGCAAGTGACCTACATGGATTAAGTGGGGAGATCTGTGAGCTGGGGTGAGGATTTCAAAGCTATTCCTGGGGTTGATTTTGTGGAGCAGGGATTGTCTCTCTCTGTGTTTGTACAAGTGCTAAGCACACAGATGGTATTTAATAAATAATAAAGAGCATGGGCTTCTGATGGTGTATTTTGTTTTGAGAAAGAAAGAGTAGGAGACCCTGTTCCCCAGGAGGGGGTTTTATACCCTTCTCACAGCTCAGCTATGAAATTCAGAGAGCGTAGAAACATGTTTAGCTGATCCAGACCTGACAGGGTGCCAGAGGTGTTCTTTAAAACTCTGTGATCTGAGATGTAAAAGTTGAAATGGGAGGTTTGAAGTTAGAGGGTAAAGAGAGGAGGTGTAATTACAGGGTTGGACTCCCTGGCTCATCTGCTTGGAATTACAGAGCAGAGCTGAACCCTGGCTGGAGCAGGAAACAAATCAGGGCCAGTGATCAGATCAAAATAGCAGCTGCCAAAAGAGGATGACAAAGGAAAATCATCTATTTCTTCCACCTACAATTATATTTCAGCAAATAACACAAGCCTGAGTTCTTGTAGAAATGTATAACTCACAGCCTTTTACATAAAGACAAACGCCTTGGTAATGTAGGGGTGCATGGTTTGGATCAGAGTTTCAAGTGTTTGGAAACTGCTGCCCTCTTACAAACTTTTAAGTTCTATCGGTGGCATATAAGGCACTGAAATGTAGTCCACGTAAATGTATTTACCTTGTTAGCTTTGATTTGGTCTAGAGCTTTTCTTTCCGTGCCATTGAGTCAATAGAAGCATCCTTGGGTCAGCAGCTAGCCCGAATTGGTAATACATAAGAATAACCAGCAATCCCAGGGGATTGTAGTGTTAAGCTTCTTTACAGCATGTGATGTTTTCTTTCTGCATTTCTATTGTATGTGGCAATTTAAGGGTTAAAATTGAGTGAATGTGGGTGGGTGGTTGAGGATTTTTAGGGCTTAAAGCTTTGTAACACAAGTTAAAATGTCCTGCAAGCCTAAAGCTTCTGCTTTCATTATATTACAAAATGCCTGTTTTAATATCACTGGCTTGAAATTTGGAAAAACTTATCCTCATTCATCAAAAACCTGTATAGTGTCTTTGAAAAAAAAATAAAACAAAAAAGTTTGCAGCTGGAAGTTGTCCATTATCACTGTTTTCTTTGCTTAGACAAAAAACCACAGAAGTTTCAGATGTCAAAAGCTAAGATCATTCAGCTCCAGAAAACCTGATTTATAAGAGCTATGTTCAAGTGAATTCAAAACAAATTTGGCTATTTTCTTTTGTAAATGTAAACTTCTATATTACAAAGGCAGATACTAAAAAGAAACTTTAGTGTATTTCTGATTATACTACTCTTAGAGTAATGAATTAGAAACTTTAAAGCAATTAGTTGATAACATCATGGAAATGGTACTAATAAAGATGATGAAGGCAAGACTGACAGGCTTTTCAGAGCAAAATTTTATGCTTTTAAAAGTTCTCTGGCAATATTGCTTAAGGTAGTTACATGGAAGTGTTCTATTTCAAAACCTTTTCAGGAAAATAAGCAAATATATCAGAAGATACAAATACCCATAGCCATAAAATGACCATGTGCTCTGTGCAAAAGGCATGTGTGATCTGTTCCCTCAGTTAAATAATGCATTTCAAAATCTGGAAGAAATAAAGAGAGAAAGATGGGAAGACACACTGCTTAGTGTAAGACTTGTAGAGTTTGCAGAGAGAGTTAGAAGATGGTCTCAATTTTATTCACTATTTTGTCAGTGTAGATTCCTTCACTCAACTTTGTAGTTTGACTGTGTGCTAACAGTGGCAAGATGCCGCTGTTGATGCCATCTGTTTCTGTTGTTTCTGTTGATGCCATCAACAGAAAGGGTAGTTTTTTTGTGCTTTGTAGGGTGTCTGTAGGAAGTCAGCTGTCACATGATGAGGCCCAAAACTAGCCTCAACCACGCTGAAAGCAAATACCTTCAGCTGCTCAGATCAAAGGTAACATTTCACTATTAAGGTGATGCTTTAAGCAGGGCTGATAGGGTGTAGGATTATATGTAGTGAGCTTGTTTAGCATTGTCCTTACTGAGACACAAGTCCCATTGGAGTGGGGGCAGTTCTGGAATAAATCCCAGTGCCAGGGTGGGGGTGGAGGATCGATGGGGCAGATGTCTCTGACAGAGAGCAGATGTTTTTTTTCAAAGAGAACAAGACCAAACTACCTCCGATACTGAACTGCACTGACGTCCCAGCGTTGCACACACACGTCAGTGGCAGAGTTCCACCTCCCCTGAAGGGAGGTGAGTTGTCAGACCCTTTGGAGTTTCATAAAGAAGCCCATGCTCCGGGCAGTGCCATTTCACCTTGCACGGGTAGCAGCAGCCATCCCAATTAAGAGCTTCAGCTAAGCAGAGGTTATGAGCTGTGTAACTGTTCCGCGCTTGGTTCTCTGACCTTTCCCAAGGTGGGGCACTGAGTGAGGACTGAGCTGTAGGGTAACAGGGGACCTCCATGCCGGGCCTGTCGGCCTTGGGCAAGTTACTTTTTTGCTGTACCTTCTAAATATACTTTAGATCTCTCCTCAGGATCTTCTATGCTCTGAAACATTCAAGTAGCCTCTCTTCGGGTGAGCTGTACTTGGAAACTCTGTATGCACAAGAGAGGCAACGGATATATGTGAAAGGAAGTCATTGTCCTGTCTGCTTCCATGGCCATAAACCCTGGCTTTCCTTTCCCAACCCTTTTGTTTGTAGTAGCTAATTTAGGTCCCAGTCCTTCGAGGACTCTTTGAAGTTTCAAGTGCAGGGAAAACACTGGTAAACACAAGGTCGGGGCTTGGTAACGGGACATTATATTCTCCATGGCAATTATGTAAGTTTGTGCTGTAGCTAAAGGCTTGTCATGGGCGTTATCTAACGCTACCCCACGTCGAGAAAGAGCATAATACAAATGGCTGTTTATTTAATTGTGAAGGGCAACTGCCCAGATAAGGAGAGCTATAAAGTTAATCCAGCCAATTATTCTTTATCTGTTGTAAGGTTTTTCGTTTCAGACAAGTTTTAACTTGAAAAGAGATTGCTGCAGGAGTAAAACATGAATGTTAAAAAGTTTCTAGCAGAGATGAAGCCATCATGTATTTTGGACTTGTGCTCACTCGAGTTGTTTTAATTCCTAATAAAATTGTGCTTGTCTATGTTTACATTGCTAGAAATTTTTTAAAAAAGAAAAAAAAAAAGGAAACTTGAAGTGGCTCCTGCTGAGCAATCCCAGCCTAAACCCAGATTTGAATCCTACTTTCAGGTAACATCTGTTCTCCTATTTAGCAAAGGATGAACCTGCTGAACACCTGGCAGCTTTGAAACTGGTTTGAAGCACTACACTTGGGCATGTTTGATGCCATGGCTTAGATTCTGGTAGAGGTGTTCATTAAATTGATAAAATCTAAACAGGTTAAGATTTAAGATTATTTGCGTTATACTTCAGCAGTCTGGCATAGCTGTGAACAGAATTTGGCCAGGGTGTTTAGGCACAAATTAAATTAAAACTATTTGTGTTCAAGCACAACTCTACTTATCTTTGTTGCAATTGTATTTGCATACTGTTTTTCAGAAAACCAAAACATTTATTCTAGCAGCTTGCAGTTTTTTGCAGAAATGTTGGCAGAGAGTTTTGTCATAACCATTTTTGAAACACATTTGGTTAATGGGTTGCCAACAGACTGCCCTTTTAAGATTTGTATTTTACTCCCAGCTACATGCAGAAACCTTTGAAGAACTTGAAAGTAACCTATCTTCCCTTAACAATTATTTTTATCTTAAATGGTTGTTCCCACATCAGATAGAGGTTTATAGGCAAACCTGAGAGCCTGAAGCCCTCTGTCTGGTGTGGTGCATGCTCCTATCCACGTCTTACTGGAGTGACAGCTGTACAGACCTCCACTTTCCCCCTGAGATGGAAGTTGCATTCTTCCCCTATAAAGTGTGATCTGTGAGGGCCTGGGCAGGGATTCCCAGTGAGCTGTAGCAGGTCTTATACTGTATTCAATTAGTTTGATGCTAAAGGTGTGACCTGCACTGCCAGGGGCTTGATTTTGAAAGAGAAGCTGGAGAACAGCTCATCATAAAATGCGTTTATTATGCTTTGTTTTTCTTCCTGGAATTTCTGATGGATTCTGGAATTGTCCTCTTCCTTTTGGACTTGTTCCTTTGGGAAAACAGATACCATGGAGTTGGTGACACAATCATGATCTCTGGTTGTGGTGTAGCTAATGTGAGAGCCAACCAGAGGCTTAAAAAATTATTGCTGTTGGTCTCGTGCAAAGATTTTTTTTCTTGTTTGTTTGAAGTCTGTCACACTTTTGAGTAATAACGTGGTGGGTGGACTTTGTTTTTATTTTTTTTTATAAGTGGGTAAGATTCCTTCATAACACACAAAAATTTAAACAGTCAGTCAGAGTCTGACATATTCTCAGTTGAGTCTGAGATACTCAGTCACGGAGATACAGAAACCTACCATCTGTCAGTGCTGTAGAGAATAGCAGACTTGGATGTCTTTGAATGAAAGTAGTGGCTCCAACTATGTTGCAACTGCATCTATGCTCCAAAGTGGGCTTCTAAAGACTCATGAAATCCTTGTCCCAGTTTCATGAATGCACGTTTTAACCTTGAGCCTTCCAGCAATGTCCCATTTAACATGGTCAAATCTTTTAAAATTAGTGACATCATCCCTGCAGGACCTCATTTTTGCAGAACACTTCATGTGCACTGCCAAGGGTAGAGCAGGGGGACAGTTCACTGCTTCTGAGCACCTGCTGCGAGGAAAAACACAGGAAGATGGTGTTTGGTTTACTGCTTTGTGTGGGAAGCACATTGCCGGTCCTGGTGTTTGATCTGCAGATGGTACAAGGGGAAGTTACATCTCCTTTGTATGGTAGTTATATCTAAAGGCATATGTCAGTAATTACAAAAGTGTTGAAATGATTACTTTGTAAGGAAGAAGTTTGTGCTAAATTATTTCCTTGCCCCAGCAAGGCAGTCATAGGTAAAGGTCCCACCGCTGTCACTTAATTTTATACTGTATTTCATATTCTGATTTTTAGGTCCTATCGATATGATGTTGCTTAGCATTATTGAGGGCAGCTCAGAGGAGAGCTTGGTCTTGGGGGTCTCGGTTGATGAGAAGCTCAACATGTCTCAGCAATGTGCACTTGCAGCCCAGAAAGCCAAACATATTCTGAGCTGTATCAAAAGCAGCGTGGCCAGCAGGTCGAGGGAGGTGATTCTGCCCCTCTACTCTGCCCTTGTGAGACCCCTACTAGAGTACTGTGTCCTGCTCTGGGTTCCTCAACAGACAAGGGACATGGACCTGTTGGAACAAGTCCAGAGGAGGGCCACAAAAAAGTGCTGGAGCACCTCTCCTGTGAACACAGGCTGAGAGAGCTCAGGTTGTTCAGCTGGGAGAAGAGAAGGCCCGGTTATAAAGGTAGACTTTACAGCAGCCTTCCAGTGCCTAAAGGGAGCCTACGGGAGAGCTGGAGAGGGATTTTTGACAAGGGCATGTAGTGATAAGAGGAATGCCTTTAAACTGAGAATAGATTTGGATTAGATGTTAGGAAGAAATGTGAGAGTGATGAGGCAGTGGAACAAGTTGCCTAGAAAAGTTGTGGATACACCATCCCTGGAACTGTTAAAGACCAGGTTGGATGGGGCTTGGACCAATCTGGTCTAGTAGCAGGTGTCCCTGCCCAGGGTCAGGGGGAGTGAAACTGAATAATCTTTAAGGTCTCTTCCAACCCAAACCATTCTGTGATTCTATGTGTGTGTTTTCTACGTCTCTTCCTCTGTCTCTCCAGCCTTCACTATGTTCTCATGCCTGTCTTGATGACCTAAACCTGTTCTTGCCTTCATTTGTCATAGCTGGATGGAGAGAGGCCCAAGCAAATACCCTTTCCAGGTACAGGTCTCTAGGGCTAGAAATGCGAATCTCCTTCTGATCACTGGTTGCAGTTTATCATTTGCAAGTTGCGGTCAGAACTACGTACATGTGACATGGAGGGCTGGGACACAATTGCTTTTTGAGCTTTATCAAAGAGAAGACCTTGTATAATACCACATAAAGTTTGACTCCTTGTCAAAAACTCTTTCTTTTCATTATTTCTTTCGGGGCATAATTGGGAATGTCTAATGTGGTTACTGTGCTTTCCTCTTTGATATGTGCATATACAAGATGGTATCCTCCCACAGAAGGATTTTTGCTTGAAGAAATGAAATGCCCAAGTGTGCTTAAATTATTAAATAATTTCTAAGTGCATCTGTCTTCATGAATCCTGTGACATGAGCTAGGCAAAATACAATTGCTTAAAAGCAAGTGTTTTAATAAATATGCTTTGGAAATAGTCATTTGAACAATTTCAAAACCTCTTCTTGATGGCAGATTTCAAATACTTCACAACTTCAAGAGGAAATGTCAATTTCAGTCTTTTTTAATGTGAGATAATTTGTCTGCAGAAAACACCCTGTTGAAACTTAGTACTGGTGGCTATAACCTCTACCAGGTACCTTGCAGGTGGTGTTGCTTCTGACCCAAAAGATGGTCTGAGGCTGTGGGCAGAAGCACTCAGTCCATTTCAAAACGAGGTTCTGAAATAACGTGGACTTTTTGAGTGTGTGGAGACTTAGAGATGGAGACGGGTGTTAGAAGGCAAGCTGTCAGTCACTAGCTGTGGTTCATAACAAAGACAAACGTACTACTATGTTCAACTGTACCTGGCTGAACCTGTTCTGCTGGTGGTGTGAAGGCCTGTGATATCTGCCCCTTGCCCGCAAGGTTTCAGGTAAGCTGAATAAGCCCAGGTTTTTGAGAGTGTCAAGTGCTGCTCCAGGTGAGGTGGGCTGCAGACACAGCACAGCACAGCAGAGATGCTGGCTTCAGCCCAGGAGGCTGTACCACCGTGTACTTGAAGCACAGATCCCATCTAGTGAATTCTGCCTCTCCAAAGATGTAGTCAGCTCAAGCGGAGCATCACCCTGCCATGCCCATACTACTTCTGAGGCTGCTGTACCATTTCTGGCTACAGAATGGGAGTTGTTTGGTGCTAACATGAGTCACTCTGCTCAGCACTGTGGAAATACCTTAGAAGCCTTGACTTCCAGAAAGGGAGAAATACTGACCCCCTGAAAATCAGGCTCCTGTAAGGGCATCTCAGATGGTGTGCTCAAATATCAAAGCATCCCTAGTATTTATTACCTTTTAGAAAGCAAGGCCATAAATTCCCATTCACATTGAAGAACTGTTTGTAACCTGCAACAGAACTACCAGACTTTCCAGCAGACTTTGTGCGGTTGTATTAATCTCATTGAATCTTGGGATCATTCGGTGGTGAGCACTGTTTAAATTTGGTATTTATTTTATTCTTTCTGATCATTCTTTACCCAGTCTACTGGATAAGTCTTTGTCTCTGTTTGGCTTAGGAATTGCTATTTTTAAATGGCTGACATGTATTTATATATTTAGCAACGCCATTTTCCCAGGTGTTACCCAAGTTGCTTCTGAAAGATCTAAGACCTAGCCAACATCATGGATCACTGACACCACCCCTTTTTTTTTCCTTTTTTTCCAAGCATGTGCTCAAGTGTTAGATGGGGCCTGGGACATAAAGTGTAGGATCCTATCTTAGGTGGCTTGGCACGGTGTAGAGTTGTACCCCAAAAGCACAGTTTCTGAGCCGGGTCATCTAAGTAGGCACCAGAAAAGATGGGGATCAATCCCAAACCCTGCCTCCAGGAGCATGTTTCAGTGATACATCCTTTTCCTGAGATGGCTGCCATGATTTCCCAGGCACTCAACCAGCCCCTCCACCCCAGCCCATATCCATTTTCTAGCCCTCTGGTACTCAAATTCCTTCTGGCAATGTAACACAGTTTCCAACATGGTATGTAAAGTTCACATTTGTCACCTTTTAACCCCTAGATGTGTGTTTTTCTTTTGATCCATGTTTTCCAACATATCTAAGAGCAGGCTGTGCCTAAAAGAGTAAAGACTTTCCTTTTGAAGCCATGTATTCATTTTGTTCAATTAACATTGTGTAGAGAGCGTGCTGGTGGATTTTGTGTTTTGTACATTACCAGAAACCAAAATTACTGTGTGCTGGAGATAAAGTTAGTTTTTGAAATTCTTTTTCCCCTTTAAAATAAAAATAGCAGAATCTGCCTTTAATTGACCACCTCAGTCATCACAGAGGCTTCCTGTGTGCAGAGACTTTGCTTTTAATATCTGTTTTCCCTTGACTTTAAAGAGCAGTCTTTATTTGCAAGTTTATTATAGAAGCGTTCAAATTAGAGGTGGGCTGAAACCACAAAGTTTATGTCTGGATGCAACTTTCTAAGCGTTTCAAGGTCCAGGTTTTTGATTGTCCTGTCCAGAGATTACAGAGGTGTCTATAAAATTCATTTTCAGAGCCACATCTCCTGGGTGTGGAAACACATCACTTTGGTTCAAGCTCTTTTCCCTAGTGTATTTCACAAAACAAGTTTATGTAGTGGAGAATTAGTGGTCTGACAGAAATGGAGAGCTTCCCGTACTATTCTTTTTTTCAGATGAGAAAATAAATGTAAACAGTGTTTGCCCAGACACTTAACAATATGAGCAAATGTCGTTCAACACAAGATGTTCACAATCTTCTTTTATTATGTTGACCCCCTTCTCAGCAGCATCTCATGATATCGTTTACACTTTCTATCACAGGGCTGGGAGAAGGTTCTGCTCTTCTTCACCCGGACAGCAGGTCCCACCCTCGGTCCTTGGAGAAGAGTGCATGGAGGGCTTTCAAGGAGTCACAGTGTCATCATATGCTGAAACACCTGCACAATGGAGCCCGGATCACTGTGCAGATGCCTCCCAATATTGAGGGCCACTGGGTCTCTACTGGGTAAGGAAAGATTAAACAAGGTGCTGGAGATGGAGAAGAGAAGAGGGTGAAGGAGAGGGGAAAGGATGGATGTTGCCACTTTAAGCAGCAGGGGAAATATTTTCTTTAATATGGTGATGCTCTAATTTCCAGATGCTCTCTATATGTTTATGCTTAAAAGGAGAAGGAGCAGCATTACGTATATTAGAATAGCATACTGTAAAGCTGTCTTGATGAATCAATTTATAGTCTAGATTTTAAACAGCATGCTGTGAAATATCTTTAAATCTCTCTTTGAATAGGAAGGAGCCTACCAACTTGCCAAAGTGGATGCTTATTCAGACATAACATTGTACTATATTTGTCTACATGCATTAGGTCCATTGAATGGGTACTTGTTTTCAGAGCATGTGTCTAGCACAGGTTTTATTAGCAAAAGAAATTAAGAAGCTGTATTTCACTAGTTCTGTAACTCTTTATGTGTGATGACTTGTAATTCAGAGAGCTGTTTTGCTTTCTGTGTCTCAGCAGGCAATATTCACACGCTCATTTGAAGTACAGTAGGAATGGGGTTTTTGAATGGAAAGGAGTGTATTTCAGGATGAGAGAAAATGGTCTCAAGTTGCACTAGGAAAGGTTTAGATTAAATTTTAAGAAAAAATTCTTCACTCTAAGGGTAGTCAGGCACTGGAATAGGCTGCTCAGAGAAGTGGTGGAGTCACCATCTCTGGAAGTGTTCAAAAGGCATGTGGATGTGGCACTTGGGATGTGGTTTAGTGGTGAACATCGTGGTGAACAATGGTTAGACTCAGTGGTCCTAGATATCTTTTCCAACCTTAGTGATTCTACAATTCTATTTATGTTAAACAATGTAGAGGTGACAAGGGGAACAGTTTGAAGGCACAGAAGGGCCTTCTACCGGAGGTGGAATTTAATTGCCGTGTGTACCTTCAGAAAAAAAAAAGAATAAAAAGTAAGAAAAAACCCCCCCACAAACCTGAATTTTGCATGGTCCAAATTCAAGCCAGTTAGAAGTTTTGCATTAGCAGTCAGTTTGCATTAACTGCCACCCGTGTTTGAATGTTTGTGTGGGAAAGCTGAGGACGTGATTCCTGTGTGTTCTCAACAGACCAGAGCACATGAAACTCCACTGAGATGCTTCTACAGCAGCTTAGAAGCCAGTTCTTTGTGCTGTTCAATGGATATACGTCATTTCACTTTCTGGTGTTGTCCGTCATTCTGCTAAATCAACCAAGCAAAAGAGAGGAATAGATATTTGATAAGCTTCTACTTTTTTCAAAGTATTGAGTCTCATAGTGGTCCCTAAACAAAAAGAGAAAGCCAAACATAATTCAAAGTATTTAAACCTACAAGATAAAGCCTTCTGATATGATAACCATGAAGCAGTGCATTAATAATAGCAGAGGGAATTGTCAGTTAGTTGGCAGGTCACAGATACCCACTTCCTATTTACTCCCATTTGTGCCAGGGGGACATTACAGCCAGGTGTCTCTGAGTGTGGGTTTTGTTACCTGTAGTGTACATGATGTGCTACCTTGCTAAAATCTTGTTTCCCTGCTTTCTTTCTCCCCACAGCTGTGAAGTCAGAGCAGGCCCAGAGTTCATCACAAGATCTTACAGGTTCTACCACAATAATACATTCAAGGCCTATCAGTTCTATTATGGTGGCAATCGCTGCACAAACCCCATCTACACATTAGTTATACGTGGCAAAATACGCCTCCGACAAGCGTCCTGGATCATCCGAGGGGGCACTGAAGCTGACTACCAGCTGCGCAACATACAGATCATATGCCACAACGAAGCAGTAGCCAAAAAATTAAGTGAGTTGGTGAACCATACGTGTCCTGGATTTATCCCAGAAGATAGTCCCTGGGAGCAGGATGTGAGCTATGATTTGCTGAGAGAAGAGAATGGCTGTGAATGCACCAAAGCTCTGAATTTTGCCATGCACGAACTCCAGCTGATCCGTGTGGAGAAGCAATACCTGCACCACAATTTAGACCACCTTGTGGAGGAGCTATTCCTTGGAGACATTCATACTGATGCTGCTCAGAGGAGGTACTATCGACCCTCTAGCTACCAACCTCCCCTTCAAAATGCCAAGGTATGTGTGTGTATGTGTATCTGCCCTCTTTTTGATATACTGGTGTCAAAGCCCAAATTACTCCGTTCTTCTAAGTGCGCTGGTGTAACCTAAAATGTAGATGTGCTTCTAATGCAAGCAGTCCATTGCAGCCTTACAGAAGATGTAGCAAATTAATAGAAGATCACAGAACTTACTTTGTGAGAATAGTAACTTTGCTGTGGTTTATGTGACTGCATAAAATAAGCAAAATTAGTCTGGTGAAGTAAGGCAAATAGAGGCCACTCTAAAGATGGAATCAAAAACTTGTAGACAGAGATGGGAGTGGTTGGCTAGGACCATGGCTGTAGGCTAGCAGCTGAGAAGAAGGTTTCGTATAGCACTGAGAAAGGAGAAGAGGAACAGGCATCAGTGGATGCTTGCATGGCTGCAGAGTGCCAGGGAGAGAGGAAATTGAATTGTATCAGCGTGTGAAAGTTGGGTGATCCACAGCCTGAAGAGGAGAAGAGGAAATTGGAATGTAGAGACATGGAAGGGGCAGCATGAAGGGAAAAAAACCTGATGAGCTGTGTAGGTCATGGATCCAGATGTAAGCACATGCATTAATGAAATGAAAAACAGGTGAATTTTGAATGAGGCTCTAATTCCATTTGATAATTCAGTTTTCAAAGGGGCCTCAAGGTGCCATCAGCTGCTCTGGGAAGAGATCAACCCATAGTATGCTAAATAAAACTCAAATAGGAACCGTAGACACTGATGGACTGTAGCAGGAAGGCCATCTATAGGTCTTTCCTGGTGACATTTCAAAGGCAGGCAGCAATTCGGACCACATTGCCAGGTGCCACTGCCGTCGGTGTGTTCCAGCTGGGTGCTGCCACAGCATCACTTCCAGCTAATGAATTACCACCATTTGTCATCCTCTAGTCACAAAGAGTTCAAAAATCAGCTACAACTTAGCAGCAGATGAACCACAGCACAATCCTCATCAACATTTTGCTTTTCTTTAATTAGTTCAAACAAGCACATCAACTTTCACCTTCCTTATTTGGGAGTGAGGGTTCTTTGCCATGTCTCTTCCTTTCAGGTATCTGCAGATAGAAATTATCAGATGCCAGCTATATTGTATCTGTTCTAGAAAATATTTTACATCTTTTTCTGATTACATGAAACAGAGACGAAATCTTGATTTAATTCACTGTAGCTGAGTATTTTTTCTGGTCTAATTTACTTGTCTTATTATGGGCTGACAGATAACATAGTGAATGCCTACACTTCCATCTTGTAGTAATTCCATTACAGTCAGAATAGTCAGATGTACTCCCAGCCAGCTTTATAAAATTAAAATTGTTGTTCAGGTCTGCTGTAATTTTAGGACACACTGGTAATGATTTTCCTGCCTGTCTGTTCTGCTGCTGTAGCATCCCTTTTTCCCTCTAAAATAAAATGCTCAAATTTAAGAGATGAAATCTTACATAACAAGTCTGTTTCTTGAGACAGGTTAGCTAAATAAACAATGAGAGCACTGATACTCTCATTTGTGTTTGCAAAGCCCAATATTTCAGGTGTGATCCAATCCATTCTGACACAAGTGGGTGACATTCTATGTGGAAGGCAAGAGCAGGCTCAACCTGCCTGCCTGAGTCACCCTGCACGTTGTTATCCAGCAGCCCCCACATGTCCACATGGTACTGTGCACTGCAGTTGGGAGAGCCTGCAGTGTGGATCCCAGGGGAGGCTTCTGTGTCATGTATTTACAAGAACTGGGGGAGAGGAAAAGTGGTTTTTGGTAGCCAGGTCTTGGCAAAGGCTGACTCATTGAGGCTGGATTTATGACACTGGAAGCCCATTTGTAACAGTACTACTGGAGACAGAAAGTGCACAGCTTAGCTTGGAGTACACCAAAGTATGTATAGACTCCAGCTCTTCATAGTGAAACTGCTGTAGTGTAATAAATGGGGGCCCCAGGTCCTGACTTGCAGGCTGCTGCTCGACTCCCAGTTTGGCCAGTTATGACTTCTGACAAGTTACATTACTTCTGTTTCTCTTCCAACCACTGTCTCCCTGGTCTGCTTGGTTCCCACAATGTATGTATAGCGTGTATATATATATATATATATATATATATATATATATGTTGAGATACCAGTCTAAGGTGAAGCCTTCAATGGCAAAAGACATGTAGGTTTAAGACAAGTTTTAAGTATGCAACAGTGCAGTTTCTCTTTATGTTTTCTAGTAGGTTCCTCTTGCTCAGATTGAACTTGAGATTTCTTTTGTCTCAAGAGAAGCTGGGCCTGCTGATACTAGGCTTTCAGCATGGTATAAACAGCAATACCCCTAAAAAATGAACCTTTGCCTCAGCTGCCATGAAAGATTCCTGGGTGTTGATTTGTACCTAATCATGAAGTTCTGTATGCCAACGGGTTCTCAACCTAGCCATCTGACCTAGCGTTTGCCAAGTGTAGGAAGAATAGTAACACAAGTGCTTTTTTTTTTTTTTTTTTAAATTCCAGGCAAACATACTGTTGAAAGGTTATAACCCTTCTTTTTTGAACTCTTTTCCTTTTCTAATTGTTGCTCCACTGGGACCCAGCTGAAAATGAGTTTAAATGCTAAATTGAGTTTAAAACTACAAGTCACAGGCTCCTCTGGAAACTGGACACCATGAATAAATAGAAACATTAAATCAACTTGTTTTTTTAAGGTTTCCACAGTCATACCAAGGGGTTGGGAAGGCCAGGAAATTGCTTCTGAAGTGAATCAGGTGTATTGTGTGGAATCTTTCATTTAAGGCTTTTTTCATTTCCTTTTAATTTATTTATATTTTAGACTTATAAAGGCCTGCCTAAAATAAGTTAAGAGGATTCACATTTTCAGTTAAATTTATAGTTAAGCCTCTATATAGAAGAAAGTTCCACCCAGCTCAAGAGTTTACACAGCCTTTAAGTTGGATGTGGTAGCTACATTCATTACTTGTGTGGTTGAAATGAATGGTAATTAAAAGCAAATGATTGCTGGATATGTTAGGAATGCCAAAGTCACATGATCAGGACTTTAAACAAATGGAATTGGACCTTATCCAAATTCCTGCAGCAATTTCACCACAGGATGGTAAATCAAAAGGGCTGTCCAAAAACCAGACAGCTTTATGCTGAGCTACAAATCTGAATAAATTCACAGATTACCATATCTCAAATGTTCATATAAAATCAGGGAGCTTTTAAAAACATATAATATGTCATCTCTTAAGGCTTTACAAATTCTCTTAGATAAGAGCATACCTTAAACAAATTCCTCCTGTAAAATACACAGAAGTTCCTGAGTGCAGATGATGAAGAGATCACTGTGTGGATTTATCTTAGCCGTTTCCTAACCTGGCTCAAGATATCGCTTAGGACTGGTTGATGAATGGAGATAAACATCTTTGATGGCTCTTGGCATTGCAAGTGTATCAAGAGATTCAAGCTGTTGCACATGAAGCTTCTTCAGCCAGCATGAGAGAGCACATGGGTGGAAAGGGCAGGATAGGGAGCTGCTTGGCCACCATCACACGTCTACACCATCTACACAAAACATTCCCCACTAGGGCAACACCAAGGAGGCTGGGTGATTGGTTGTAAAATCGCAAATGTATAGAGGGTCTTGTAGCATGAAAGAAGGCTTGAATGCAGTATTCATTCACTGTGCAGGACAGAAGATGTTTTCAGAGATGTCTGCTCTAAACTACAGAAAATGTGTCCAAGAGCAGTACTGGGAGACTTATTTCACATGTAATTGCTTCAGCAATGTTGCTTTGTAAACAAAGCACTCCTTGTGCTGGTTTATCATCTGACAGAGTAACGGGAAAGATCAAAGCAGGACTACTATGACTGGTCATTCTAGTTAGATCATTATTTAGGAATAAAACTGGCGTGATCTGGAACATCATAAGAAGCCTAAAAAGTACTAGGATGACCTTTGCTCTTTGCCATGCTCAAACATTTGCCAGCCACACTCTTTCAGTACAACATTTTCCCTTGAAAATGCAATGCCAGTGGATCAATGCTCTATTACAAGTTTATTCACCTCTGAGAGCTGGCTTCCAGCAGCAGCTGTATTTGCAGCCAATACAGATTCAATGTATGGAGAGTGGTGTTTGGGCTTTCCCTTAGCCAGGTGGTGAAAGAGCAAAGTGCACAAAGTTTTCTGTGCTTTTCAGAATCTGAGTCTTCATCTCTTTGAAACATAGTGACTTCATCTGTTGGGGAAAGCAATGTACTTGAGGAGCTCCCAGGGAAATGCAATCATAAGTTAATAAATGGATGTTAAACGTGTGAAGTGCCTCAGAGAAATATGCAAAACATTGTGTCACCCAAAAAGTGTAATTTTGGCAGACAAAACTCCTTTGTTTGCCTGAGTAGTGCCACTAGACTTCTAGATTAAACCAACACGTTAAGATTTCTTTTTGTTCATTATTACCTGAAAAAGGGTCTTGGTTGGGGAAGCAAAGAAAGAATGCTCAAATAGGTTAAGTCCAGTTTTATGAACAATTACAGTGTGTGTTGTGCCCTACAGAGGTGAGAGAAGCACACAGCTTCTAACTGAGGCTGGTCCATGTCACACTTGGTAGCGCTGTTGGCTGTGGCCCTGCTCCTTTGAAGATGCCACATGTGCACTTACCGCTGTCTGTTCTGGAGCTCCAGTGAAAGCCTGCCCCAACACAAATGCAGTACCACAGATCAACTCAACATCTGTATCTCAACTACTGACACATTCTTTATGGTTGGCATCTAAGCCTCATCTTTTGTAAGAGGGGAGGGAGGCCTCACGGGTAATATTGCTGCATGGTTCAGAGGGCTATATAAGTTGCTTTTTAAAGGCGTAATGAACACATAAGGCAGCTTTATTTGGGAATACTTTGTTCTTGGAGATGGACATTTAAGCTGTCCCTTTGGGTTTTCCAGGAAATATTTTTTGTCAATACTTTAGAAAACATTCATGTCACCATAATTTAGTATCATTTTAATGGGATAGATGACATGCAAGCACATTCATCTGAGAAGTCTGGTTTTCTCTTTGTTCTTGTCTTTTGCCCAGGCTAAAGTAGTTTATACCAGAAAAGAACCACCAGAAGACTTGCATTTCATGTTGGTTGTGTTTATTTCAGTTTTATGCAGGGGTTGTGCAACAGAATCAGCCTCATAGATCAAACAGTTGTGTAATGGTTTCTTTCACTATCTTTCCCTTCATGAGAGCAGTTAATAAAAACCATTCCTCAGTGTCTTAGAATATATGGTACACATTTGCAGATAAATATATCTCCACCCTCCTTCCTACTTGCAGCATCTCTGTTCCCCACTAAAAGAAATCCCCATCTGACAACCCTGCAAAGGAGTTACCACTCTCTCTGGCATTTTACTTGCTTCAAGATTTTTAATTAAAGTTTTAAATCTTTGTTATTCTTCATTCTGCTTGGCAGGCTGAATTATAACTGTGTCAGCCATGCTTGTCAACTCCCCAGAGCCAGCCTAATGCACATTAGTCAACTCAGCTTCATATGAGGTCATGGAAAGCCTGCAGATTATCACTTTTGTAGTGGAGAGAGTTTGTGGCTGTCTGTTAAAACATTATCTTGGTCTGTAGTTATCTGGAGTGGTGGAGGAGCGAGCTTGATATTATACATAAAGGTCTTCCTGTGTGCTTGGCTCCTTGGCACTGTGAAGCAAAGCCACCCAACTTTTTTTGGTGAGCTGGAAGTGTTTCCATGAGCTGACATTCTCCCAAGAGTTTCCACTTATACTCATCCTGACACTAAAACCTGGTACCCGGTTTTCTCGGGTGGTGAAGTTTAAAGCATCCTGACCAGGCAAGCCTCGTTCCTGTCCCATTTAGCCCTGTCTGTGACACATGGTATTCAGGTGGGTGTGTGAGATCATTGCTAAGGGTGGCTTTTCTTTATCCTCTTCTTCAGTACTTCCCTTCACAGTAATACATGCCTTCACATGGCAGTTGTCTGTTTTGACAGTCAGACTCCAGAAGATCTGTACTGCATACGCAGCTCAAGCCTGGGCTCGTTCTTGAGGAAACCTAGTGCCTGCTCCCTCACCTCTCATGTCCCTGAAAGGAGGATATGGTGGGTGCAACATGCCGTACCTGGTCACGTGCTATGTGGCATAGCCAATGTCAGAAAAGATGGCCACAGAATCCGCCCTCAAAGGGAAGCCCCCAATGCAAGAGCAACCTGACCCTGCGAACAACCAGGGTTTACTCGTGTGGGCTTCACAGCTTGGTGAAGCATTTTGCTCAGTGATGGGAGGGTGCAGAAGGGAGCTGGGATGAGTGCTGGGGCTTTTGCTAGCCTTTGCTTCTCACCATACTGTATAGGTGTAACCTGTCCTCCTTTTCCAACCATGACTGAGACCTGCTTCTGGGTTTTGGCTTGACACTGCCATTGTTGGGGGAGGAGGTGAGAGAGGAGTCCAGTGTTGGCCCAGAGGATTGCAAAGAGCATGTGCATTTCTTAACCTGGTTATAGGATGGGAATGTCCACTGTGCAATGTCTCCAGATAAAAGAAGAGAGAAAATTTCTCAAATTACTTTGGGAATCTGCTGTGTGTTTTCAAGGAGGTTTAAAGACTTTGCAGGTATAAAACAAACTGCTACTGAGAAAACAATCTGGGTTCACCACTTCACAGAACTGCCTTCTGCTTTCTTAGCCCTGGCCAGCTCTGAGCAGCCGTAGTTCTACATCTGCCCCAACATCCAGCCTCCTGTAACAGCAGCTGCCATATTTTTGGATGGTTTAGGACCTTACTATGCATCGCTACCTTCTATAATTTTGTCTTCTTACTGTGTCTGGTCTGGTAAAATACCAATTATTTACAACTAGAAAAGATGACAGAGAGAGCCTGACAGAAAATGGTCAAAATTCTCTATTAAAAACACAAAACAAAACAAAAAAAAGCCCCTAAAAATGCTTTTCCCTTTTTTTTTAAGAGAAACATTTGATTTTCATAGAAAAATTGAATATGGGAAACCAAAATGTTGCTTTGTATCTCTTTTCCTCCAGACTGTGTATACTTTATCAGATATTTACCCACATCCTTTTTAAAATAAGAATCTAATTTAAAATATTGTGTTAAGTTTTCAGTCTGTTCTGGTAAGAATGCACTGCATCTCTCAGACTCTTAAGTCATCTTACCAATGAATCTTCCCTTCAAAAACAGTAAGTTATAGCTGAGATGTTAATTTTCCATTATGTATATGGAAAAATATCAGAGTAGCCATCTACCGTAATTCTATTGCAGAAAGGTTGAGTTACAATTGGAGCTGTTTCAGACAAGCAGTGTTTTAAAATTTTTGGATTGAAATATACAGACACATTTTCAAGATATAAAGGATAACTGGATAGACAGGGAAGAGAGCAAATATGTTTGAAGGAGGTACAGTTGAAGAATAACTATATTTTTCAGCCTCCCCCCTCCCTTTACTATTAGTGCTTGTTTGCTTGCTCCCTAAGTACAACTTACAGTACATCCTGCAGGTCCTCATCTCTAAATTAAGCATTGATTTCAGCTTCTGGTTGAACTTTAAGGAAAGGGTAGATTTTCTGTATGTTTTGAAAATGGCTTGGTCTATAAATGTCTTATTCTCTAACAATAGCATCAAAATACAAAGGTATTCAGAGAAAAGTAGAACACCTTCCAAAGAGATCTTTCTAGGTGCTATTCAAAGCTCATTACACCATTGCTCTGAGAGCATCCCCGTTATATGATAGTTTTTTTGCCTTGATCATAAAAAACACCATGAATTTATTAGAGGCAAATTAATCCTAGTCAGCCATAGAAATCCATGGAACTTAAGAGAAAATTAAACTATGCTGGGAGGGTTTATGTTTCTGACTATCCACAGCAATCGGGAAAAAGATCAAGGGAACCTCATCCTTGTTTGCTTTTTTTTTGTTAGAAACCTCCCTGCTTGGCTTCCAGAGCTCTCTGGCCCTCTTACCACTTCAGCTGAGACAGCAGGAGGGAGGGATAAGAAAAAACGCTCTTGGAAATTTTCAGATCATGAGCTATTTTCTCCCCAGCTGAGTTTCTAGCCGGAGATTCAGGCTTGTTTCGACACACATGGCTTAGTTCAGAAATTGGCTTTAAAGAAACACCCAGGAGGGTGAGGAATTGTGGCGCTATGGATTTGCCATTGCAGAGCTGCAAGGAGGCACCCATCATGGGAAGGGATCTTCAAGCCAGTCCTCGTAGCCAGACCCCACTATTAAAAATATTGCATTGTACACCTAAGATAATCAAAACATAGAACAGATGTTCATCCTGTCCACTTCTCATTTTATTGCTTTTTAGTTTATGTCAAGCCCAAATGAGCTTTTTATTAGAGAGTACTTAATCGTGTTTGGACTCGAATGTCCTCTGCCTCTGTTCCCTATTTTCTTTGAACGTCTCTTTTTAGAAAATAATCTTTTCTTGAGACACATGGAAAGGGAGTGATTTGCAAAGCCTCAGCTAGTGTAATTAAGAGCCAAGAGCAGCTGACCTAAAAAAGCAAGAGTGAAATATAAAGTCAATTGTTAAGCATAAAGTACTCCGAAATTAAGTCAAATTGCCTCATAATAAAACTAGATCTTTCCCTTGTCCATTACTCAGGCAAAAAATCATGCTGAGGGAGTTTACACATGGCATATTCTTCTACTAAGAAGTTTATAACTTTGTGAAAGATAGTATCACAGTGGAAAAAAGAAAAGGTTTTTTTGGGGGCTTAGATTCAATTGCTGGTCTCAGCAAAGTAATGTGTTTGGGGTGTAGGCATATGAAGTGCCTGAGCCAGCCAATGTCTCAGTGCTGCGAAAGGATACTTCTATTTCCTTCCTCACCGCCCCAGCCTCTCCCAGTCCCACTCACAGTTCGATGCAAAAAATGCCCATTCACCGCTGCCCCTTCATTCAGGCACACAATCAGTAACTAGAAGGCCATCAGGCTGGATATTTCTTAGCAGCCCAACTGGCAAGACCTTCAGAGCTGGTGCAAAGCTTTCAGAATTAGAAGGGTTGCACAGAGTTACAGCAGTTCAGGACCGCAGAGGTCAAAGAGCCAGGTGAGCTACAGCCAAGTAGCAGAGAATGAACATGGAACTTCCCAGAGTTTGCCAAAGGAGTCATCTCTGCTCACAGTGTAATGCCAGCCAGTGTAGTTTTATAAGTTTTGGGAAGTAACTCCTCCTTATGCCCTAAGACATGAACCCACCTCTGATAAGGACAAAGGTGCTGCTTGTAGTTATGAATTGTTTTCCACTGTGAAGCTCTGTGGACCTTCTTCTGCCCACTCTGCCACTGGCCACAGCCAGGGGATTAAGCAGCTGCAGGTATTACCAGTCTGCATCTTCTACACTCCCATTATGATGGAGAAGACATCAAACTATGAGAATACTCCCTGCCCAGCATCGGAGCTTTGACTCAAAATACCCATGGTTTTTAATGGCATAGAGGAGACATGAAATGTAAGAATCGCTGCTAGAAGAATAGCAAAAAGAACTTTTATGCTTGATAGTCCTTTCTGGACAAAAACGTATCAAAAATAATAATGTTGCAAACAGGATTGATTACAGATCTTCATCTTGTCCATCCACTAGACCTGAGAAACAACAGAGGAATCCCACAGCCAAGGGTTGACCAAGAATGACTGCAGGCTGAGTTTCCACTCAGTTTTCTACAGATTTTGAACAAGGGCAACAGAAATCTTTGGTTTCCAGGTTAAATTGCCTTGGCTCAAAATTTGTTTTTGGAGGATGGGCTCCTGAGAAGATGTGAATGTCAACCATACTGCTCTGCCAGGGTGTCCTCTGGGAGATGATGAATGTTTTCAAGTTTGTTTCAGTAGAGAAGGGACTGTAGCAGAAATTGTCTCCTATTATTATCCAAAGCTATGTTTAGTTTTATAACACTGTCTTTTCCTCACTGTCTGGCTTCACTTTATGTAAATGGGACAATCACAATGAGAAAGTTACTGTCACCAGTGCAGTTTATTATCCCTTAATGTGTTAGGGAACACTGATGGCAGTGTGCCCCATGGCAGGACAGCCACTCTGGAGAAATGAGTGGTTGATAGGCACTGGCACCTTCCACAGATCTCTGGCCTGGACCTTTGCTTGTGTCCATGCAAGGCACTGGTGGCGTCTTTTGGATGTTGATCTCCAAGAAAAAAACAAAACATTACTTCTTATTACAATTCAAAAATACTTTTTGAATATAAATCTGTGCTAACTTCCACCAGTTGTGTTAAAGTACTCAATTAAGTGCTTTCACTAAAGTACTAATGGCCCTTGCACCTGCTTGCAGAATTTAGCATCAACCTGAGCTATACCCTTTATAGTTACTTTGCACATAGACCATTATTCTACATCCCAGGGCTGTAGAACAGTGGACTTTTCATTGATTTCACTTTTGGTGAAAAGATTTGTGATGCCTGTCTGCTCTGGGGTGGAGGCAAATATGTTCCATGTTTAAAACATTTAAAAGGGATCTATTGTGGAAGTTGCATGTTGATTCTCTGAAGCTGCCTATGGTCATATCATATTATTGGAGAAATGCAGGGCACTAATGAAGATTGTGTGAATGTCACTCCTGAAGCGAGCTGTGAGCTGAAGGCAGTGAGTGGAGAAATGCTGACTCCATAACAGCTCACATAGTCTTTAAAGTAAGAGCAGTGAATATGAGCAATTATGCTATGTAGAAATCTCAGAGAGACCTCAAAAAAGAGAGCTGGAAAGGGGCTCAAAGAAACAGTATTTGTACAAATCTCTCTTACCGATGGCTGCATGGTGAGCTTTAGCTCTTAACTCAGTGCACTCTGAACTGTACCTCAGGAAAACACCTCACACCTTGAACAAGATGGATGTGAGTAACACCCCCAGTGCATCCCGCTCTCTCCAGGAAAGATCAAGTAGTATCCTTGAAAGATGAAGGCACAAGCTATCTTGTGTGGTCTTTGCCTTTCACTCTGAGTATAAGCCTGCTTACAGCTCAGAGTGCTGCCCCTCTGCATGTCACCAGCTGAGTAGAAAGCCTCTACCATCCAGTCCTGAGATGTAAACAAACAGCACATCACCAACCAAACACAGGCACCAGGAAAGCAGAATCATGGAATTATACCATGGTTTGGGTTGGAAGAGGCCTTAAAGATCATCTAGTTCCAACCCTCCTACTATGTACAGGGATATGTTCCACCAGACCAAGTTGCTCAAAGCCCCGTCCAAACTGGCCTTGAACACCGCCAGGGATGAGAAGTCCACCCTTGGCAACAACACTACTTCTGCCTTGTGAGGTGGCGTTTATTCTCCTTGAAATAATTGTTTGTCATCAATAAAGTGAGCTAAAAATTTAGTATCATGATCCTCTATTGGTCCGTAAAACTTAATTCAAGGTTTAACAGAACAGAGACAAAAGCCAATAGTGCTGTCTCTTGCCACTGAAAAAACGCAAAATAGTTTGAAAACTTAGAGGCCAATCTTTTGCCAACAAGACCAAAACTTTGCAGAAGCAGAAACAGTTGGCCTTAGGGAAAACCTACAGGTCCCTGTAGTTGCAGTTTCCGACGGCAAGAGGTGAAAGCCTCGGTGTGAAATTCCCTCCCCTCCTGCCATGAACTTGGAGCCTGCATGCCTCTCCTAAGACTCCCCTGGTGCTCACAATTGGGGCTGAGGGTGCTTGGCTGCTTGAGGATGCTGCTTGGTCGTCAGCAGTGAGCCCTCACAGAGCTCAGCAAGCACCACAGACACTGTTCATGCTGGAGAGGGCCATAAAGCTTTCACTATGCCCAGTGGTAACCGGCCATATCACACACTTCACAAAATTGTCTTAGGGCTCAGAAAAGCTGAAAAAAGTTTAAAATCATTTGTTACAGTTCTCCCAGGCTGCCATGCAAATGAAAAATGTCCTTAGGACACCCATGCTTATCTACAGTAGCAGAAGTTAAAAACTTAAAGGAAGACAGATGCAAAATAAGAGCTCAGTAAATGTCTTGATTTCTAACACAAGTGTTATGAAGTCCCTACCATAGTAAATTACCATCTACCACCTTCTCATGTGATTTGAAGGGTAAAATCAGCCCTTTCTACGTCCTATAAAAAGCTGAACTGAAATGTTAACTTCAGATAAGTGCAGATCTCTTAAATGCTCTCCTGCTTTGCAGTCTTATGCATACACAACCAAAGGTACGACTAACAAGATAAGAAATGGCAATGCATTAAAATGTGTAGCTGATGTCACTTCAGCATGAAGTGTCTGGCCTGATTCATTACCCTGTCTCACAGATAATGCCTAATGAGGGTTTCTCTCTGCTTTGGTCCAGAACCACGACCGCACGTGCATCGCATGCAGAATCATCTACCGGTCAGACGAGCACCATCCTCCCATCTTACCCCCCAAGGCGGATCTGACCATAGGGCTGCACGGAGAGTGGGTGAGCCAGCGCTGCGAGGTGCGACCGGAGGTTCTCTTCCTGACTCGGCACTTCATCTTCCATGACAACAACAACACCTGGGAGGGTCACTACTACCACTACTCCGACCCCATCTGCAAGCACCCCACCTTCACCATCTACGCCAAGGGACGCTACAGCCGGGGAGTCCACTCATCCAAAGTGATGGGAGGCACAGAGTTTGTGTTCAAAGGTAGAGTGACTGGCTACATTGTGGGCACAGGTGGTCAGGTAGTTATGGATCAGAGCAGAGTTTGCTTATAGTGATTTGGTTGCTGATGATTTCATTATGGGATTTTTAGGAGTTTGTCATCTCTTGGGAAAGTTTTCAGGCGTTGTGTGAATGCTCAGCCAAACTGTACAGCTGCAAGGCATTTCACATCAGTGAAGCAATACTCATTTGAGGCAGAGGTCTTTAAGTACAGCACAAGAAAAGAAGATTTTGCATCACTAAGTCTTGGAGTCCAGTGGCCAGACTTCAAGCATCTAAGATTAGTGCCTAAGGTTAGATCTGTGTCCTACGGCTCCTTCAGCAGAGAGAAAAAAGCACCTTCAGAAGGCATTTCAGATCTAAAGAGGTATAAATAATTTTCTGTCAAAGACAGATGTAGCAGCATGCATATTTTCATATGCTTCCAAGGGGCCCTCAAGCAATTAAGGATGTCCCTAAAGGCAGCTCTGATTAATCTCATCGGAGCAAAAACTCGACATATCTAACCAAAACCCCTTGAGTACTTTGGAAAGCAGCACTCAGTGGTGATACCACCCAGAGCCCTGCAGCTGAGAAGCCTTCCTGTGCAAACAGCCCCGTGGCACTCTGGATAGAAAGATCTCAGAGGCCTGAACCACTCACACAAACAAAGATCTCCAAAACACAACATCCCACCATGGCACCAGCCCCAGCAAAACCTCTGGGACCCTCAAGCACTCTATAGATTCTTTTCCTCCTTATTCACTTACCATGTGAGAAGCATAAAGCTTCTTGCATGGGTCTAATTTAGGAAAACATCTAACTACCAGACATAATTTAGTAATCTGGGATTTTTATAGGAAGTAGGAGATACCCTTGCCTGCCAGAACTTTTGCTCTTTAGAGCTGCATAATGCAGCGTATCCCAGCTCAGCTCCTGGGGTGAAATCCAGTTTTTGCCCGAATTTCTGGTTTATGCTATGCCAACTTACCTTACAGATCAAGGTCACTAATTTGGTTACGATAAAATTTGTAGGTTCAATTTTTATAAATTACATCTTACACCATAAAGGACAAATAATGTGAACTGTAGAGCCATTGAGTCAAATGTCTGTTTGTAAAACCTCAGAATAAAACTTTGAACAAATATTACTGTAAAATTATTTGCAAAAGGATTTTGGATTTTGGTGTGTTGAGAGGCATGAGGGCTGGTTATTTGCTTCTGTTTTGGTCAGCACAAATCCATTCAGATCCCCTTTTCTTGATATATTCTTTTGTCAAACACACTCCAGGAAAAATCTCTATTCTTCTTCTGTAGGCTCATTCAGTTTGGCTTTTCCCAACTTTTTTAATTTGGCCAAAAAATAAGTTTATGTGCCTTAAATTCCTTTGAAATACAGACAGGTTAGACTGAAGAAGCTGCAGCACTTCTACATTTGATGCTGTAGCCAATGTTTAGATAAGAGAAAAAGCATTTCTCTGTAGGTCAGCAATATTTTATAATTCATGCAAAAAAGAGAATGTAATATATGACGATAGTGCAGCCGTGGTATTTTCCAAATTTTCTAATTGGAACTAATTATTTCATTAGCTTTACAGAGTAACAGATGCTAAAAAATGATATAAATACATGATAAACAGCCCCACTTATGGATTAATATAAATGGTAATAAAACATTGGTAAAGTTTTATTGTTTCCTCTTCTCCCTGTCACCTAATGTAACCAACCAGGCTTTATCTGTCAAGGATTGTCTTTACTTATGAAAAGCTCTGCTTAATCTCTGGCTGAGATACATGGCCATCAGGTTTTCTTCAACTGAGTTGGAGGTGGAGGGTTGTTCTGTGCAAAAAGCAGTTTTTGCACAAAGTCAAAGACATAAAGTGATGCAAATAAATTTGCTGGCCATACCTGCAATACGAAAAATTCATTTAGGAATGAACAAGGGGAGACAGTTTTTATTTAATAGGTATGCCCCAATCTGCATGTTGGCTTTGCTTTTGTTTTGGTCCCTCTGCTAAAAGCTCCCCTCTTCCTTCTCTCACAGTGAATCACATGAAGGTCACTCCCATGGATATATCCACGGCCTCGCTGCTCAACGTCTTCAACGGGAATGAGTGCGGAGCACAGGGATCCTGGCAGGTTGGGGTTCAGCAGGATGTCACCCACACGAACGGCTGCATCGCGCTCGGCATCCGCCTACCTCACACCGAGTACGAAATCTTCAAGATGGAGCAGGATGCCCAGGGCAGGTACTTGCTGTACAACGGGCAGAGACCGAGCGATGGCTCCAGCCCCGACCGACCGGAGAAGAGAGCCACTTCCTACCAGACGCCTTTAATTCAGTGCGCCTCGTCGGTACCCAGGCCTGAAGAGTCACCAGAGGAGAATAAAATAAGGCTGTATAGCAGCAGGGCACCGGAAAAGTATCCCAGCGCCGCAGCTCTTGCCCTGGTGTTTATTTGTACTGTGTCATATTGGGACATTCTCAGCTAGAAGTGAAATCAACTTATTTTTCATGACTACAAAGCCAGGATTCCATCAGACTGGGGGTTGTTTTTCTTCCAAAAGAAAGGGACATTTATTTTCATGATGCACTTGAATGCCTGAGAACTGTTGTTCTTTTCCTTACTTCCCCCTTCCTCCTCGAATCCCGAACGGCACTCGTTTGATGTTTGTGCTTTGAACTTCATCCAGTCTGATCCCTGGCCTGACGTGACTGCACAAAAGTAATTGCACTTTAGGACTGCAGACTTCTGGGGGGGGGAGGGAGGGGGTCTCATTTTTTTTTTTTATGTTTTTTTAACTGCTGGGATGAACATTAAGATCCTGCTTCAGTCGCCTCTGCCATCTTACCATTGTGGTGCTCTTCTCCCCAGCGCCCGGGTTCCCATCAGAACTTAGCTCTGGGGAAGGGCTCGGTGGTGTGCCAGTACTGTGAGAGCAGCTTCCCCCTCTGACTTCACAGCTCTGATGTAGATATGTATATAAGGAGGAAACCCACAAAGATTTATCTCGCCGTTATCTCACAGCTCATAATGCAGAAAGAATCAGCAAATCAACAGCCCTCTGTTCCAAAAGCACTAAATGATTAATACCTCGAATTAAAAAAAGAGAATATTCCAAGTAATTTAAGCTATTTTTACAATCATTAAGTTGTAAAAATAATCAGCGGTTTAATATTTTCTCATTCAATTTTGTTAACTATGTAATGGCTTTGAGGCCTCCCTTTGTACCTAGTGAGTAGTTACTACCAAGCCCCCTCAAAGCGAGACAGCAGCAGCATTTTTTTCTCTTGGTTGCACACAGTGCAGGTGAGCTGCCAATACAAGGCTGCAGGGGGGACTTCTGTTTTCATACTCCTGAGGCCTTACATACTCTGCATGCAGTATTTGTGTCAGCCAGGAGGGCAAAGTAAAGAAGCAAGTGGGATCTAATATGTTCTGCAAACCTACTTAGCCGTGTATTTTTAGTGACGTGACCTCATGTAGGAACAAGGAAAAGGGTTGCAGCAGCAAGCACAACGTGGCCCCTAGTAGAGCAAGAAAGCAGCTGGAAACTGGCATGTGGATGGAGGGACAAATGCAGTCACGTCTGCCCTTTACTCCTTGCTGAACTGTCCCAACACATACCATGGCTTCATAAAGCTTAAATCAGTACTGGTTTGGGGAGACATTGCTGGGAAATAGGATGAGCACAGCCCTCAGAGAGCATTCTGCAGCATGAACCTGCCCTGGAAACTCACGGTGGCAAATAACATCCTTTTGTGCACTGCTGTGAATCAGAGCAGACTCCGGAGGCCGTAGGGGAGACATTTAAGACATTAAAGCGTGCTCCCCTGCTTTAATGGGGAGTGAACTTAAGGCATGACTTAACCTTGCAACCTTTAGGCTGTGGCTTTTACTAATGTACACATTTTGGTTCACAGGAGAAGCAGGAACCTCTGTAAGAAACACAAGGAAGTAAGGTTGTAGCATTTCTCCACAGTATCAGCAGCTTCTAGCTGCCCAGTCCAGTATCATGCCAGAAAAAGAGCCTTTAATGAGTTACTTTCAGTATCATAGGAAAAGTATGTTTTGAATTAACGTCTTTCAACTTTGCATAGTGAGTCTTCTCAGCTATAGCGAAAGCATTCCTTGAAAATAGGAATGTGAATTTCCTCAGAGCTGGAACAAAATTGGTTCACCTAGTTTTGAGACAGCTGGAGGACAGGGGGGGAAGGAACGGTATCGCAGACTCGCTGCCAGGTCAGATCACACCTTCCGTATTTTTTCCTCAGGCAAACAAAAAGTCACAGAAAACTCTAGTCAGGAATGGAGCTCAGGTTAGCTCGGTATTCACCAGAGAAGGTGTTTGTCCATCCACCTGCTATCAGATCCTCCTTCAGCATGCTGGAAGGAGCTGCAATCCAACTCACCATGGTGAACTGAGCCCTATGAACAACAGCTTTTCATGATGATTTTCTGCTCCACACAGTCAAACCTACTTGAAGAGTCAGCTCTGGATCAGTTGCTGATATGGGGACATCAGAAGCACAGTTTTAACTAGAGGGTCAAGAAAAAGACACGCTGCCCCTGAAAGAGCAGCTAGGAACCAGGATGGAGTTTGATTTTCTCTAGCTAGACTTGAGTTTTGCATTCAGCATCCAACTGGATTACTGAGCTATTATAGCCAAACAAGCCCCTTGAATACTAGCTTAATTTCTGACTTCTGTTTGAGACCAAGCAGCATGAGTGAATTCACATTAGTTTTTGTTAAAGAGGATGGGTATGGTGTGATGTTCCTTAGATCACACAAGAAAAGCTTCTTCCACCACCATCAACTATTCTCACATTAGACAGTCCTATCTCTGAAAAAAATATCAGTGGCTAGGAGTTGTCAGACCATGACTCTTCCCTGTGCAAGTGCCACATACAGCTCAATCCCAGCTGACATCTGCACGTGCTTGTGATGCAGGACTGAAACAGGGAGCAGAGAAACTGCTCCACAGCACGATCTTCTATATTCATCAGGGCAATCATCTACAGCTTGTTAGTCCTATGTGGCTTCTCTGTAGATTGCCAGATACGTTACAACAGTTTTGACAGAAAGATCTGTGTAATTCTTACTTCCAAAAGTGCATTCATGTCTCAGCTTTTTGAATCACAGAATTGCCTAGGTTTTCCAAGGTTTAGGGTTAGACTATATGCAAATGTGACTCAATGTACAGACTGTAAAAGAAGTGCTCTTTTTTTCCCCTGTCTTTTAAAGACACTTAGAAAGGAAGTTATTAAAAAAGGTCTTCATAATGCGTTACAAGAAATCTCATTGGGAGCTCCGGTAGTTTATTTGTAGTGTTGACCAGAAGCATAATTTTATCATCTGGGTTCTTAGCATATGCAGCACCAACTTTCCTCCATGAGCCTGTACATTTTTTATTTTTCTATTAGCCAATACAAGTCAAGTTGGACAAAGTTGTAAGTCTTCAGAACGCATAGTTTATGTGCCAATCCATACTCTCTGCGAGGCTTCTCCTTGGTTACAAGCACAAAATGAGGAGCTAAAGTTTACCTGATCTTTTGGTTTCATCACGCACTAAATTAACTGCTCCACAGCACCGTATACATTTGTGACACAATATATTCCATTCATTTTATTTCTCCAACCTGAACTCGTGCTCACAGCCCTGGCTGCTAAAGAAGTTAAGCTGCAAGCGGTTTAGCAGTGGAAGATCTACAAAACTGAGTGATTTGTCCCTTGCAGAAATGCAGAAGCTGTAAAAAAATGAAACCATTAATGTTGGCATTTTCAGTAACTGCCAGTGTTTCCAAGACAGGTGAAAACTTTTCCCTCAATAATATCCTACTCAAGGAGCCACCTGAGAGAAGAAATGGTAACCTGAAGAAATCGTAACCTAAACAAATTCTTAGACATACTGGTTTAACAGGTTCTATTTAAGAAATAGGACAAAAGGGATCAGAAAAGCCAAAATAAGTATTCTTGCTCTGTTTCTATACCATTTACATACTGTGCCTGCTGTCCTGGGGTAAAATATCATTTCTATGAACAGAAGTCTCTATTTTAAGATATAATGTCTGTCTTGCTTGAGTTGGAGTGTGCTTGCCTAAAGTGCAGGATTTTAAAAGAAAAAAATCTTTTTATTTTTGTAAAGTTATAGAAGATATTTTTCTTCTCAACTATGTTCCAGATTAAACTGCTGGGGAAGTTTAAGCACTTGTTAAACTATTGATTGAAATAAAAAAACCTAACTGAAAAATTAAGGATTTCTTTGCCTCCTTTACAGGTTAGTTTCCTGTTCTGTTGACTTTCTACCTGTAAAAAGATGGTGTCTCAGAAAGCAACAGCCAAAACCCCATCTGTTGATTAACTTATGCACAGAAAACATCGTTTCTTCTTACGTACACAAGAAAACATTTTCTGTTTCAGAACATGCCTGCCACTACAAACAGTTCTGATGGTTACAGCTGTGATGATTTGGGGTTCACAGCACATCTTCAGGTTCTCTGAATGAAAATGGGGCTGGAAGTGCTCAGTGAGTAGCAATGGTGTTGGCTCGCAGGAGAGTATGGTCAGAGCAGCTGTGTCAGCACAAAGGGTATGGTTCAACAGAAACCAAATATTGCTCATAAATGAGACAGAAATTAACAAAACAGCATTGTTGCTCTGCTATTGCATCTCAGTTGCTTTAAAGGGTATGGCCTGGGGGAAGAGCACAGAAGAATTCAAAAGGACACTTTTCTTAAAAAGAAAGAAAAACCTGAAATGAACTGTGAAGGGAAAGCGAGCCACAGGATAACAAAAGCATCTTTCCTCAGTGCTTTGCAGTTTCACTGCTGCCTCACACACAGAAAGAGGTGAAAGGCAGGCAGTGAGCCTTTCACTGCCACCATCAAAAGCTTTAGAGTTGACCAGTTTCTGAGTTTTTACAAGTGACTCAGGAGATCCCTGAAAGATGAGCTTCATTTTCAGGCAACGTGACCTAAATTACAAGGTACTCTGAGTGCAGTAGCCACAGCCTTGAAATGGCCTCCATTCCACACAAAGCAGTATGCTTAAATCCAGCCAATTTATTGCAAGATTATGCAAGCTCCTACTTGGCGTAATTTACTCAGTCCTGAGACAACAGGGAAGACCAGGTAATAAAAACCAGCACCACTCATTCTGGTTCACTCAGTTTCATTAATTTTCCATCATTTTCTCCCTCCAAGGATTTCTTTCATTCTAGTCTTCTCCGCTAGTGCAATCACTGTGGATTTTTTTTCACAGCCGTTTTGCTACCAGCAATAAATAATAATAAGGAACTTCACTTTTGAATCAGAGACAAACACAGCTTTGAGGAATCAAATCGCAAGTACCCTCAATAGCCAGTGCAGCTGTGGCCTGAGCAATTATTTATCAGGCACCTTCTGCCCATCCATCTTCTTCGTAAGTCTGTTTCAGGGTATAGGACCAGTCTATCAGATGGATTCTAGCTATGGCACTACCAAGCCCTGAGGATAGTAATTAATTCCTGCATGTCATCCAGTAATGGGAACTGCCCATGATCACCACCTCAAAGCAGGCAGACACAACGCCCAACATCCTTTCCCATGAGAACCAGTCCTTGTCTGCTGCCATTTCCAAGACAATCTGTTGGAAAATGAGAAAGAAAGCTTGCGCAGGGCAGTGCTGTTTTTTAATAAATAAATTAAAAAAAGTAGCGAGAGAAAAGTTTGCACTTGAAGATGTCGGGCATTAGGTCTCCTGACTCCTAACTCTGCTGAATTCTGCAATTTCACACACAGGAGAAAAAAAAAAAGTACTCATATGTACTTTCATCCAGAGGACAGATGCTTGCTGGACAGACACATGCATTATAAATTTCTTTAAATAAACACCCAACTACTGGATCGCTTTTAGAACCAAAGACCCATAAAAATAATGAAAATGGCATATGGGTGTCAACTTTATTAACTTCCCTGTATGAGACCCCACCTGGAGTGCTGCATCCAGCTCAGCTCAAGAAAGACCTGGACCTGTAAGAGCAGGTCCAGAGAAGAGCCCTAAACATGATCAGAGGGCTGGAGCACCTCTCCTATGAGGGAAGGCTGAGAGATTTGGCACTGCTCAGCCTGGAGAAGGCTCCAGGGACACCCCATTGCAGCCTTTCAGCAGGGGCTTATAAGAATGATGGGGAGAAGCCTTTCAGCAAGGACTGTTGTGGTAAGACAAGGAGTTTTAAACTGAAGGACGGTCAACTTAGATTGGGTATTAGGAAGAAGCTCTTTACTGTGAGGGTGGCGAGGCGCTGGAACAGGCTGCCCAGAGAAGCTGTGGATGCCACATCCCTGGAAGCATTCGAGGCCAGGTTGGATGCAGCTTTGAGCGACCTGCTCTAGCGGAAGGCGTCCCTGCCCACGGCAGGGAAGTCGGAACGAGGTGGTCTTTAACACCCCTTGCGACCTCAGCCATTCTAGGGTTCTCTAAGGCAAACACGGTGAATAGATTGAACACAGCAAGCAAGATCCCGCCTTGCCCGAGCCCCAGGCGCGGCGCCGCGGGGAGGGGTGCGGGAGCGCATCCACGCGGGAGCGCATCCACCCGGGAGCGCATCCACGCGGGAGCGCATCCACGCGGGAGCGCATCCACGCGGGAGCGCATCCACCCGGGAGCGCATCCACCCGGGAGCGCCGCGGGCCGGGCACGCAGCTCCACCTGGCGGCTCCAGAGTGCGGAACGCCGCCTCTCCTTCCAGCAACCCCCGCAGAAACCCACCGGGGACACGGCCGGGGGGCAGAGGAGAAGGGGGAGCCCAAGTGCAGGCACGCCGTGAGGGTCTGGCTCCAGGGTGAGCACAGGCTCGTCGTGCTGCCCCTCGGTTATGGCAATTGGCTCCGAGCACTCTTGAGAGGGAGGGGAGAGCAGCAACTGCGGAGCAAGGGGAGAGGGTGACAGCACCACCCCTCACCAGAGCCTGGGTAAATGTACAGAGGACGCGGAGTTCCCGGAGCAGACCCGGCGGAGGGCTACGAAGTTCGTCAAAGGACTGGAGCATCTCCCTTAGGAGGAAAGACAGAGAGCTGGCCGGTTCAGCCTCAGGAAGAGATGACTGAGTGGAGACCTCCTAAGTGTCTGCAAGTATCTAAAGAGGAGGTGCCAAGAGGATGGAGCCAGGCTCCTTTCGGTGGTGCCAAGCAATAGGACAAGAAGCAATGGGCAGAAACCGACTCACAGGAAGTTCCATGTGGATATGAGGAAAAACTTCTTTACTGTGTGAGTGACCAAGCACTGGAACAAAGCCCAGAGAGGTTGCAGAGTCTCCCTCAGTGGGGATATTCAAGAAGCGTCTGGACACAGTCCTGTGCAATGTGTTCTGCAGTGACCCTGCTTGAGCAGGGAGGTTGGACCAGAAGACCCACTGTGGTCCTTTCCAACCTGACCCATTCTGCAATTCTGTGATTCTGTAACTGGGCAAATTAACAGAAAATGTGTATGAGCAACGAAGCCAGTTTCTCTATGGAGGGCATGGTTCTAGTATACAGAAAATAAAACATCCATCTTTTAAAGAAACTTCACAAGTCTTCCCTGAGGGTCAGGCTAACGCTACAGTTTCATTCCACGTGATGCTCTCTGCTTAACAGAAGGGCACACCATCCATGTGAGTGGTAATGATGAAAGAAATCACAGGCATTACACCCAGAAAAAAAGGGAAGTCACCCATGTAAGAGCTAGGAAATGCCAAAATGAAATTTTGCCCCACAGCCTCCACTAAAGCCCCTCCTGCATGCCCAGTGCCATCCGATCAGGGCAAAACTTGAACTTACACAGTATGCACTAAAGGAATCCCTCCTCCACACTCTGTAAAGGATACAGGGGACATGATTGCATGGTCTAAGCTGTACCAATTACTTCTGCATCTTCCATAGAAGGAGAATACTGTAAACCTTGCATTGCTTCAACATATTCCCGTTGATCCATATTCCACAACTGCCCAAAAACATATTTATAGGTGACAACTGAAAATTGCAATGAGATCTATATAGCTCATATGAAAGCACTTTATCCAGGGAATTACCAGATTTTTATTAAGGAGTATCACACGCTCACTAAAGTGTGAGCAAAGAGCTACAAAACCTCTAAAGTACATTAAATATGCAAAAAAAAAATTACTGAATTTTGACATATGCACTATAATTTTAAATCTTACATTATCATTGTCTCATCCAGCTATAAGACCAAGTGCTTTAGTTTCCATGATTCTAACCAGAACTAGGAGATAACGATCCATGTACAGTGACATGGAAGGGAGCACAGAGGACTTAAGAGACCAGGAAGAATCTCCTATAAAAGTAGCTTGATTTCTAAAAATCTAGATTTAAATTTCTTAAATCTGAAATTGCTTTTGCATTGACAGCAGAGATCTTTGCACTTCACAAAGCAGTAGCAATTGCTTATGGATACTGGAAGTTCACCTTGTGTCAGCATCCTCCTGCTTAAGCCTCCTGTTTCTCTTTGAAGGTCTCAAATTAACACTTGCAGAGGCTCAGGGTGCATTTCAGAGGGTTTTTGGACAAAATGGCTCCTGTTTGGCAAAAAGGAAGGAAGCGTTTCTGTACCCAGTCACCTCCAAAATTAGCAATTTTAAAGTAGCTCAAAAATTGAAGGAAGAAAACAGATTGAAGGGAACCGAAGCAATGACAAACACATGACACTACATGAAGTCCTACAGTAACCCAGCCTGCTGTAACCACCACCAGCTCTTATACTGGCACGCAGGCGCCCCAGAAGGATTTGTGTTTGCAACTCAGATATAAATATGAGCATACACAGACACACACAACAGTTTAGCACAACCCCACTGTCACACCTGCCCCAGGGCACTCAGTGTTTGTGTGGCTCACCCAAGGAGGGCTCCGGTCACACACTGCTGTTCTCTGCTGCTCCCTCAGAGCAGGAGCCAAGGAAATCGGGAGGCCCCTTCCACATGCTGCTGCTTACCTTGCTGAGAACATCCACTTTTGATTGGCTGCTTCATTTCTAAACCTCTAGTTCCACAAATACAACTTCTCTATACAGGTAGAAGCAGACTTAGAAATCCACAATTTGTCTTTTAAATGAAAAAAAAAAAAAGAAGAAGAAAAAGAAAAAACAGCACTGGTTTACAAGAAGTTTTGAGCTCAGTCATGGCTACTCTGAACATCAGGATCCTCCCATCTGTTTGCAATCATTGACTCATTAGTGTTTCTGAAGCACCTGAGCAGAGCAGATTAGAGCAGTGAGGAGGCATACTTGCAGAGTTACACTTTCTTCCAATTTTAAGCATTTTTCACCCTGTTACTTAGCGGTTTTCTTGCATCACCCCTTCCCGCTCCCTGCTAGGTCAAACACCCCTCCCTCCTCCATGCGGTGGTGTCTCTCTGGTGACAGCTGTTGCCCCACTGTGCCTGATAACCCGCTCATCTCTCACCCACATTGCTGACAAGTGCTGGACTACTGCTGGGCTGTTTGATCTATGCCCATGCTGACAGCTTGGCAGGGATGCCAGCACTAACTGGTCCAACAGCAGTAAGCAGGACAGGTATCTTTCCAGTTTACTGTGCAGGCTTGCCCAGGATGGGAGCCTCAATTTAAACGTCTTTCATCTGAGCTCTGATTTTCCTTTAATTGGAGGTAATTGGCATCTGTGAAACACACACCTCTATCAAATGTGGCTTGAATTAGATCTCAAATTCACACAGGGAGCAGCAGCACAAAGATGCTGCAATCACATAAACCTTGTCTCTTTTAAGTGAAATTTTTCCACAAACATGCTGACCTTCCTTTGCCATTGTAACCTGTTTCCTGTGGAGGGAGGATGAAGAGATTATTCCACCTAATCAGGAAAGCAATCTGTTCTGATTTTCTTGAAGCTGGCATGTGAAATGAGAGGCCCAAAGGCTAAAATATTTCAAGGTATTACACAAGAAAGTGCAGTCTGAAAGCATTGCCACAAAGCTGAAGGCTGCACTGGAAATCTGAGGTTAGACAATCCTGGGCATGTATACAATGCCTTCTCCTGGCATTCTGTTAACGAGGCCAACCACCACGTTAGGCTTTACACGCTAAAATTGGAGAGAAATTCCCATTCCTTGAGAATGTCTCCAGTGTAAGTCTGGAAAGAAGGCAGCATATACAGACCTTTCTAACAGTCTAGGTGTCCTGGGACTATAAAGTCATCACAAAAGACAGTTTTGAACTAGTCCATCTCACTCTTCTCATGGCCATCTCTTACCTACCACACTCCCATTTTCTTACCACTCCTGAGGTGTGAGACAGGTATTTTTTATTTGTCACTTCAACATTTCAAACTAGATGATGTTGATTAAAGCAATTAGGGAAAAATAGCCACCGCATAAGTCCCCACCTCCTAAGAATCACTCACTTCATCATCAAAGCTGCACTCTTTAGTACCTCTGATTACAGCTCCAGAGGGCCCTCTATTTGACCCAGGGTTTAAGTTTTGTTTTCTGCAGACTCTCTTCCTAAGCCTTTCCAAAACATGGTTCTACAAACTACATAATGATTTAAAGCAATGCCTCTCAACCACTAAGAAACAGAGCATCATCTTTGTAATTCAGATTCCCATAACTAGTATTCCTCAGACCAGTCCTCATATCAATGCAGAAGTCTACTGAAGTCTGAAAAGCAGTAATAACAGCATTTACTAATTTTGAGTGAAAACACATCACTGGATTTAACCTCTGCATCAGTCTACTACTGCTGCAGGAAACAAACACATTTAGGTTTTTAAAAAAAAGAAGTGCTTGGCTTTTCTGAAATAGTCAGAGAATAGCTGCCTGTATCATCTGTATCAGGGCTATCAGCATCTGGGCTATCAAAGCAGCAACAGAAAAATATTTTTCCACTTCCACAGGTAGAGCAATTGTGGTGGGCTGACCTGGCCGGCTGCTAGATGCCCAGCAAAGTTGCTCTATCACTCCCCTTGGAAAGCAAATACAATTAAAGGCTCATGGGTTGAGATAAGAGCAGGGAGAGATCGCTCACCAATTACCACCATGGCAGAACAGACTCCACTTGGGGAAATTAATTTATTGCCAATCAAATCACAATAGAACAATGAAAAATAAAACCAAATTTTAAACCACCTTCCTTCCCCCATCCTTCCCTTCTTCTCAGGCTTAATTTTATTCCCAATTTCCAATCCCTCCTCACTCCAAACAGTGCAGGGGAACGGGCAATGAGAGTTGCAATCAGTTCATCACATTGTCTCTGCCACTCCTTCCTCCACATAGGAAGGACTCCTCACACTTTTCCCCTGCTCCAGCATAGGATCTTTCCCATGGGGGACTGTCCTTCATGAACTTCTCCAATGTGAGTCCTTCCCACAGGCTATGATTCTTCACAAACTGCTCCAGCATGGGTCCCTTCCATGGGGTGCAGTCCTTCAGAAACAGCATGGATTCCCCCTCGGGGTCACAAGTCTTGCCAGAAAACCTTCTCCAGCATTGGCTCCTCTCCATGGGTCCACAGGTTCTGCTAGGAACCTGCTCCAGCACAGGTATCTCACAGGGTCACAGCCTTCCTTGGGCTTCTATCTGCTCCCGTGTGGGGTACTCCACAGGCTGCAGGTGGATCTCTGCTCCGCCAGGAACCTCCACGGACTGCAGGGGCACAGCTGTCTCACCATGGTCATCACTATGGGCTGCAGGGGAATTTCTGCTCCAGTACCTGGAGCAGCTCCTCCCCCTCCTTCTTCACTGATCCTGGTGTCTGCATAGCTGTTGCTCTTATATATTCTCGCTTTCCAGCTGCAATTTGCTCTTGTGCAGTACCTTTTTCCCCTTTCTACCCATGTTATCCCAGAGGTGTTACTACTGTTGCTGATGGGCTCAGCCTTGGCCTGCATGGGATCTATCTTGGAGTTGGTTGGCATTGGCTCTGTCAGACACAGGGGAAGCTTCTGGCAGCTTCTCAGAGAAGCCACCCCTGTAGCCCCCTTGCTTCCAAAACCTTGCCACAGAAACCTGATACAGCAATGTATGTCCCCACTAGCAGGGTACCTGTACAGATTTAGGACTGTTTGTTTTCTTTTACTTGAAAAGTGCAAACAGCACTAACTCCACAGTTTTTTGCAACACAGTCACTTTTATGTTCCAAGGCCACAAATGCAACACACCCAAATGTTTAGCAGATTTTTTTCCTTTTCTCCCCTCTTTACAGTCTTAGGCAGATGTCAGGCATTATAATCCCAGTGAGCACATTCCACTGTTAAAAACCTAACAGCCACATTTTCTGTCTGTTCAACACTCAGACTCAGGGACAGGCAAGGCAATAGCTAAGCCTTTAGGAAGGTGCTTTAAAACACTATGAAAGATTTCTAAGCAATGCTAAGCAGCATTTTCTTAAAAAAAAAAAAAAAAACCACAAAAAAAAAAGGATGGACAAGCGCAAGGAATAGGGGCTGTGCTTAAACTACCCCTTCCCAATCATTTGCCTCAACACTTGTGCCTCAGTCTGCCCATCTCTAAAGCCAGGATAACCATCCTTGGCAAGGCAGACCCATTCTGAGAACAGCCTAGACACTGATCCCTAATGATAATCTCTCTGAACCCACCTATGCATGTGAGCCTGCACCAGCATTAGCAAAAACTCAGCAATATTCTGAAATAATTATTTCCAGACTATGACAGTTCGTTGTTTGGTTGATTGCTGGCTTTTTTTTCTTACAGAACTTGAATGATAAGCAGTCTAACTTTATTAAAAAAAAAAAAAAAGGGAAAAAAATGGCAACGCAGGACACTTTTTTTCTTATAAATAAAAGGTAACTATTTCAGCCACCTTTCAATTAATGTTTCATTTATTTCACATGCTTAAGCTCAGACTACTTAGCTGTAATTACAGCTGTCTCCCACCCCTATGCCTGGTTACTGTAACACCCTTTAAATCTTTTCTAAAGAAGCGGGAAATCAGCATTCCACCACTGCCTGCAACAGGGTAGCTATGGTATAAACAAGAATTCAATACCCTGCTGGCAGTGCTATGAACATGACATAAACTGGTACCGAGTTTTAAATAAAATGGTGCTGTGATGTGGTGAGAGATTTTTATATCACTTATAGTTAAAACACAATTCGTAGGGGGTGAAACAACAATTTCATCCAAAGCAGTTTCCAGATCCAGTTCACCATATAAACACATAAACCCATCCTAGCAAACAAGGCACAGGCTCTGACCTTACTACCAAGTGGCAGTAATGACAAAGCCAGATAAACAATATGAATCAATTGTTTTGCCTTTGCGCAATACCTCATTTCTACATGGCCATTTCTCACAAAAAGGGCAAATAAATAGAGGTGACGACACCAGCATTACCTCTGCTTATGCAGCCCTGTCAGAATCAGCAATTCTTCTTAAACATACACAACACACATTCGAAAAGAAAAGCACATCAGACCAATCTCATCATACACTTGGTTATACTTATTTGAGTGCCCCTGTGAAAGACACTCAGACAGGAAATAACCTGTCTCCTTTTACCACCATGAATTTCTCCTTCCCACAGGACCTCAAACCCTTGTGAAAACCGATTTCTGTACTTAGCTCCACCTCCTGTCCAGCATTCCAATGTGCCACCACTCTAAAGCTGCCACAGAAGCTAAGGATCAGCAAATACAGAGCCTCGCTGGCAACAGTGTTGAGTGCTACACACGGATGGCCTCTCCAGGACACCCCCTACGAAGCCATTCCACAGGAACCAGAGTAGAAGGCAAAGCACCGGACTATTAAATTCACAGCAATGTGGCTAAAAAGACAAGTTACAGAATTTGAATCCTGCCTCCAAACTTGGAGAGCAGAGCATTTCAGTATTATAGTAAATATTTATTAGAGTTGCTCTGTAACTGCGTAGCTCTCATTCCATCTTTTGTCACAGACTGAAGCATTTGCTCTGCCAAGTCAGATCACACATAAATACCTAGCGACTCCAAACAAGAAAAGGAAAGCTCTTTGTCAAGATGATTCTTAGAAATCTGACAGACTCATTAGCATCCTCAGTGTTGCCTGGATGCAGGCAGCTGCTCTTCATTCCAACACTGAATCTTCATCTAAGGCAGCTTCATGCCATTTCCCAGCCATACCTAGGGGCAGAGCAGCTACACCGCCCATGAGGCAGACTAGATACACCTATTCACTATCAGCACTGCGCAGAATGTAGTCAGGGAGAAGTTCCAAAATAAAAAGGACACTACTGCATTTTTAATCGTTTATTAACACTTCAACTTTTAATAACTTTGAAGGCGGCCTGAAAGATAAGTTTTGCTTATTGACTTTGTCTTTTCCCCTTTGGCAAAATGTCACCTTTCAACTCCTCCCTCCACCCTCCCTTGTCCCAGGAGGATAATGAAGTTCCAAGCTAGTGTTTGGTTGCTTCTTATAAGTAAATTGGCTTCAAACATAGCAGCAGAAACATGCAAGTCTGGGCAATAGTGTTTGTCAACAGCTTTTAGAGAATTAATAGAAATGCACAAATAACTTGTGCCTTGATACAAATAACTTTTTCTTAAATGAACTTTATATATATATATATATATTTAAGTGGGTTAAATTTGGTGCCCAGAATTATTACAGAAGCTCTATCTTCTAGTTAACTAGGCTTTTCCCCTCCCCCCCCCGAATCATACTACTCTTTTTTAAAGTGCTATATTCATAAAAACTTTAAAATAGTACTTTGATACTATATACTTGTTCTATCTTGCCCTTTTGAGAAATCAGAAGAGAAACCTGTAATGTGTATTTAACTGAAGTTACGCATTTACCCTCACGTGACCTTATGGCCATCATTGTCTGCTCATTTCACTAGGAGCAGTGGAGAGACTGTATTTCCCTGTGCTTACATACACAAGTAAGCAGGCAGACAAAGCAAGAAGTTCTAACCATTTCAGGAACAAAGACAAACAATTTAATCCATATTACATAATTCACTGAATACAGTTGATCTCATCCAAAGTGACTCCTGAGAGCAAAATAGTTTTAGCATTACATTTTATATACAGCTATGAAGGGATTACGGGAAACCAAGACAGTCTCCTTATACCATTACTAAGTACACTGGTTATGCGACCGCTGTACACTTTCACTTTGAAGATATCACTTAAACCATGACCAAGTTTTGCCACCAACTGTTTTGTTATTTATGAAAAAGTTGTTTCATTCTGATTTTATCATTATTTTAACCTTGTTTCTGCTGCCAGATATCAAAACCTGAGTCAGCTGCACTGAGCAATGACTTCTTTTTCTGCTTTAAAGTACTTTCAGTGCTAGCACCCTTGAAAACCATACGCCATGTTGTAAACATTTTAAGATCTTCCAGAGGGTTTTGTTTGGTTTTTCTCCCTTCAACACAGGAATGACTGCTCTGTCTGAAGCAAACTACATCCTGCACAATATTGCTTTCGTTATTTTCCACGTAATCGGTTTGGAACAGGTTATGAAAGTTTGATGTGGCAGTGTTCTGTTAGAGAAAAAAGCAGGAGAAATAAACCATTCTGAACCAGCGGAACCAAAATAATCAAGACCTTAACATAGTTTTTTTCCAGTCACTGGGATGGAAGGAGACTTGAATGCAGACACTGGAACAAGTAATTGGAAACATCAGTGCTTGCATGCTTAAGTGACAAGATAAGCAATATTTGCATTTTCTTCATCATCTTCCTTGTACATGTACAAGATTTTATAAAAAAAAGTTTATCACAGAGAGCAATGACAGAACATGATGTAAATTATTGTTTTCTTTTTTTTTAAAAAAAAAAGCACTAGAAATCAAAGGCAACCAAGATAACGTACATCATTTCCAGAACATTTTTCTCAGCTTCATAAGGTGTGCATATACCAAGGTCTAACACATTTAGCTGCACCACATCAAGTCAAGCTGTCCAAGAGCATACACAATTTTGCTTACAGGAGTATACCCCTTCCACAGTTTTTCAAGTTTACAAGTAATTCCCTGTACTGGATTATGCTTACTTAGAAGTACAGATAATATTTTGCTTCAATACTACTGTTTGTTTTTATGACATATTCAGAGATGAGGCAAGACATAAGACTAAGTGCAGGGAAGCATTTCAGACCCCAAAAATGCATTCTTTAAAACTTAGCTATACATGGTTAACACAGGTAGGTCTGCCAAGAGTTGCATAAAAATTATTTTTATTTCCCAAAGGTGAGCAACTGAGGCTCACTCAGCAAGTATCAACTCTTCTGCATCATGGAATTCACTATGGGTGTCTGAATGACTCAACTCGCTTTTTAGAATATCTGCTCAAACAGAATTACAAACCAAGTAAGTCAGTATATGTGATTTAAGTACCCTAAAGAATAATGTCGACTCCTGGAAGACACCCAAAAGATCCAAAGATGGAACAGAAGGTTGATTATTACACTCCTGCACAATCCAAGCAAATTGTTAATACACTGAAAGCATTCATGTCTGGTATTTGTACCTGCTGGATATCCAAATTTTTTTGTCCCAAAACAAGTTTGATAACCCTCCTCTCTCTAGCTGAAAGCAGCCAGAAAACAGTTTAAACAAATGGAATGGAAACTATTCTTTTTCTTTCCCAAGCTTCAATTACAACAGTCTAAGCCAGAGACTTAAGCAAATAAACTTCAAAATAGCCATTTGTTACAAGTAAGAAATTACCATGAACAATGAACTTGTTAAGAATCCCTTCTAAAAGTACGACACACACAAACAGGCTACCCAGCAGAAAAATCTGTTAACAATTTTATTTCTTTTGTCATGTTAAATATTATGGGACAGGATTGTAAGGATGAAGAACTCTCAACAATGCCTCACAAGGAATAAGAAAGAAATTCTGCCATGATACTAGCAAAATAAGGTAAGGAGAAAATTTACACAGTAAGAGGCACCATTTCCCCCAGAATACCTCTTGTATTCATATTCCTGAATGAGTGGGATTAGCAATCTAATAAATCATTTGTCAAGAGGTAACAGCAACAGATAAAATTTTAAAGGATTATTAAAATAACATTTACAAGACTCTGAACAATTTTTGAATTCTTATTAAAACCACAGAAAGAAAGAACAATTCTTTATTTATGAATTTTCATAAAGGACTGACTGTGCAACTGATACCTGCTAGTGATTACTTAATGTACAATTTTGTCCAGCAGCCGAACAGTTTGTCTTTTCAGATTGTGTTTTCTAACCGTGTGAGATCATTAAAGGCAAAGCCTGTTATGATGCTGTACACAAAAACGGCCACTTGGGCCATACTACCCATGATGTGGTAGGTAAACAAACTTTTTTCTGGCCAAGAGAAAACAAACAAACAAACAAAAAAACAAAACAAAAAAAAAAAAAAGAAAAAAAAAGAAAAAAAAGAAGCTGCAGTTTTGCATGCTTCTCTCACTCATTCTTTCTACAAGATGAACTTCCCTAGAAAGAATCCAATGAAAATGGCTGCAATTACAACAAGAAGTGAAGGAAGAGAATTAGAGCCATTATCTCTGAGGGCCAAAGCTGTGGGTGATCCAGATTTATCCGAGTGCGCTACCTTTCTGAGCCTCAAGCCTTCATCCTGAGGGGGAGGAAAAAACCACAGATGGAGAAAAATTATAAATACATCCTCTTAACAATAGTAAAAACAAAACTAAAAGACCAAATTTACCGGGGAATATTTAAATGAAGCTAAAAAAAAACCCCACCCAACATCACACCACATCAAAATCCAAAAAAAAAGACATAGAAAACCATAACATTTCAAGTAAGAACAGGTAATCCACTAGTCTCATTCCACATTCTGGTTAAAAAAGATTCAGAAAATCCTGCTAGGCACATTTAAGTATCCTGCTTTTACTTACTATGTGTCAAAATTAAATAGCAGTAATTCCTTATTGTTAAGGAGAAATATCTGCTTTGTGAAAACTTCATCAGAATTACAGGTGTGGAGACATAATTATTTCACAGTTCTTTAAAGAGCTACCATGGCCAATGAAATTGCTAGAACTGTTCCAAAAGTAAATATATAGAAAAGTCCCACAAAGTCATGTATTGACTAGTTACAAGTTACTGAAATGATACCTTTACATAAAGGTACTGGAAAATAGTGTTTGCTTACCTCCTCTGGCCACCAATTGTTCTTGTTCACTATCAATTTGTAATACAAAATGTTACTGCTCTGGATCTCATTTGCTCACTCTTAATGAATAATAATACACTTTAAATAAAAGTTACTAATGCAGTATTTTTCATTTAGACTTAAAGTAACTAAAGACCACCTTAAATAGGACAGTTGCATTTAAGAAGAAAATTATGTAGCTTCAATGTCTCATCCATGACAACCACAAAGTCCCAGCCACTGAGAAGTTCAAAATACACAGTATATACAGGACAGTGTATTAAACTGTATTACAGATCAATCTTGATGTTCTAACAGTTTTATCCAGTTGCCAGAATACATATCTTTTGGCCTAATTGCAAATCAGACCTTTCAATCAAGGGGAGTAAAGTCACTTCAATGTAAACACGGAAGCAGAACTTACTCTCAGGTGCCGATTTTCATCTGTCAGCTTCATAATCTCTGCTTGAAGTCTTTTGCATTCCTCCACCAGCTTTCTTGTTTCAGTATCATTAAGTGAAACACTATGTGGTTTTGGCATCGGTCCATCCTGCTTAGATGCATTCAGTACTGGGGCGGATTTGCTTGCATCTATATCATTCTACAAATATTAAGAATGACTTGAGAATTTTACTTACTAGAGAAAAATCATTCATGGCTTAAAACTAAAACAATGAAGCTACTACTATAGTTCACTGAAGTTTATATTTACAGTAATCTGAACAGACACTTCTGAGTTCAATTCTGATCAGCTCAAATATTATAAAGCAAGAGAAGGTTGCACTGTTTACATCCGGTACTACACACCACTGAGACACAAATTAATACTTCAGCTGCTTAACACTGGCCCAAAAGGCACCCAAAAGAGGGCATAAAATACACCAAACAGCATTTGAACTTGAGAGGGAAAAATAAAAGGAAAAAAAGTAATCCTGCAATAGCAAGTAACAAAACAAAGTAAAAACAAAACAGGGCTTGTCACAAACTCCTATGAATTATGTATGGCACAAATGTTTTGCACTTACAGTACCTTAACGAAGGAAAATAATGTATTGCACAGGCACGAAATTTAAATCTCACAGCATCTGAGATAAACATTAGTAACTTTGAACACTAGTGAAAAGTCACATAAAAAGCTGTGAAATGGCAAAAAATAAAATTAAAATCCAGTTCCCACAGCTCTGCTCAAAATCACAGTATCATAGAATGGTTTGAATTGGAAGGGACTTTAAAGATCATCTCATTCCAAGCCTCATTCCCCGGGCAGGGCCACCTTCCACTAAGTCAGGTTTCTCAAACCCCTATCCAAGCTGGCCTTGAGCACTTCTAGGCATGGGGCAACCTCAGCTTCCTTGGGTAAGCTATTGCAGAGCTTCACTACACCTTCTGAGTAAAGAATTTCCTCTACATACGTCATGTAATGGTCACATTTTTTGTGATGAAGCCCAGGATGCTGTTGGCTTTGTGGGCTGCGAGCACACACTGCAGACTCATGTCCGGCTTTTCATACACAAGAATCCCTAAGACAAGGGAAGCCTGACCGCCAGTGAAGACTGAAGCAAAGAACTCAGTGAGTACCTCAGCCTTCTCCATATTTGTTGTTGCCAGTTCTTCCTTCTTGTTTATCAGGGGGATTCACTCTCCTTGACCTTTCTTTTTTGACATAAGTCATAAGAATCCCTTCTTGTTATTCTTCATATCCCTTGCTAAGCCCCATTCCATCTGTGCCTTAGTTTTTTCCGATCCCATCCCTACACATCCAAACCATATCCCTGTACTTCCTAAGTCACATGTCCATGCTTCCACTAGCTGTACATTGTCTTCTTACTCCTCAATGTGAGGAGCAGATCCTTGCTCAGTCATGCCAGTTTCCAGCCTGCCCTCCTTGATTTCTTACACATCAGGATGGAGAGCTCTTGCACTCTAAGAAAAGTGACCTTAGAAGGGCTTATAGCTCCTTAAGAGCAGCCTTAAAGAGACAACAAAGAGTCAGTTCTTCTGTCCCTAGGAACAGTTTAACAAATTATCCCATTTACTAATTCCTGAAACAGCTGAAGTTTGATCTTCTGAAATTCAGGGTCCTGACTTTGCTCCTTCCCAGGTCTGTGTTCCTTGAGATCAAGAATTCAGCCAGGGCAGGCCACTCCTGGATTACTTAAGCAAGCTGTATTGATCAGGCATTGGAATAAAGATCCCAGGGAACTTTCTCTTACTACATGACATATTTTATAAAACTAAAAACAGAAAGACAACTAAGTGCCTTGATAATAAATGCTTAACCTTTACAGCTTTAGCATTTAACATACACTTAGGAAGCTTACACCTAATAGGATAAAAGACCACATCTCATACATCTTGCAAATTATCCTTTACCAAAACCAAAACAAACAAGCAAAACCAAACCAAACAAAAAAAACCAACCAACCAACCAAAAAAAAACACAAACCAAACAAAAACAACAAAAAAAGCAATGCCTACACCCACACTTCCCTTCAAAAAAAATTATACTGAGATTGCATCTGAGAAGAACCTTACAGTTCAAAAACTATATTAAAAAGGACTACTGGTCAGCTAGTAGCCTTCACTGAGACCCCTTATGCATGTGAATAATGAGATGGTTTTTCACATGCATGGATTCATTCTACCTTCCCCTAACACGCCTTACAGACTACCATAAAAACTAGACAGTACCAAAAAAAGCATCAAAGCCATAAAGACAGTAAGGTTGCTAACAGAAATCCTACTTCAGCACTCTTATTCATGATGTTAAAAGCAGCACAAAAAAACCCCCAAAAAAACAAAAAACCAAAATGAAACACCATTCCCCTCCTCTCAAAAAAAGGATATACACTATTAAAATTCCATAAATCAGAATTTCAAGTATGAGGGTAAAAAAATATGCTAAAGAATTTAGTCATATTCTGCAAAATTTCTAGGCAAATGATGGTTAGCTATTATTCCAAATATCAGGCAACACAAAACAGACTTGTTTAGCCTATATACAATTAGACTGCCATCTCCTACACAACCAGAACAGATTTTATCTGAAGGCAAGAGCATGAAAGAGGTAACAGGATTTATTTTTGTCTGATTGTTTGTCTTTACCACTCTCTTATAGAAACGCACTTAGGATTCCCAAAGCATGCACTCCTAATCAATACTTCCTTCTCCAATTCAACTGGATTAGAAACAGCATTTTTAAAATTGAAAAGTAAAGCATTTAATACTTCGAAAGAAAACAATGCAATTCACTTTTCACAGTATGCAATATTGAAGATTCCTGGTTTTTTTTCTTTTTTTTTAGTCTGATAGCAAGGAAACACTAAAGCAAATCAATAATAAAAATAACAAACGGATAATAATTTCTGACACTGGTTTCCATTGCTGGAGTTTTTTTAAGATATGGTTGGGCAGGGTACTATTCCCTTTCAGACAAAAGGTTGGACTAGATGGTATTTCAAGGTCCTTTTAAACCTGGGATGTTCTATGATTCTACAGATCCTTAAAACATCGTATACTGAACACGCCTCCTGCCTAATTTCGTACAAATTCCTTCAATCCATTTAACCATTAAATCAAATAGGTTGAATTCCCATGAGATCCTACCAACCAGTGTATGCCAATTTCTTACCCCTTACTTACCAGTTTATCATTTTCGTTGGGCATTTCAAACACACATCTCAATTTGGAGTCCATTAACTCATCAGGTTTTGCTTCTTTCCACTAAGACAACAATTAATATAGTTACTTAACATGGCAGACTCATGCAAACATCTGAACAGCTCATAAACTTGCTCTCAGTACTTGCCTCCTCTACAGCTGTACACTGTCCTTACCCTAGCTGCAACTTTCAGACTTGCTTATGAACTATGCTTTTTGGTCACATTGACTACTGTGAAGCAACAAAAACTGGAAATTAAGTCTGGAAACTAAAGGGAGGACACTGAATGGAAGGATGGATCCATCAGAGGTTTCTATGGGATAGGGAGGAGACAATGCAGCAGTTTCTTTAACACACAATGAAAATCAAGTACCATCTGACTCAGTTTGAGAAGAAAGTACTATTACCCCTCAGTACATGTACTTCTTATACCCCATCTTGGAAGCACCAGTTTTAAACAGAAGATTGAAATATACCTTTTAGTGACTCTATATTTGTTCCACAGTAAATTTGTTTAGTTCTTCATATTTTAGATTTTTAACCACTTCTTCCTTTTATCACATATTACGTAACAATTTGGGCCTAGAGAATTTTTTCAAAGCTGTTTATAAAAAACCCCTTTTAAATCCCAATCATTTTCAATATATTTAAATAACTGAAATATGCTGGAATCTCTACACTCAACTGACAACTTACAAAGCATACACTTCATGTAGTTTTCTTAAATCTTTAGGCTCAGAGACTGGTCTGAAGTCTGCAGCAATTTTTCTAATAGGTCCGCTACAGTTACCTTAGAATTGTAGATGTTACAGACTTGAATATTCAGGTTTTTCATAACATCTTTCCTATTATTTTTTTCTTCTTCTTTTTCCCAGTGGCATTAGTTGTACAGTAACATATAACTACAATTTCCGATTTTCTGCGAGATCTGTTTCTCAGCAGACACTTGAACACACTAAGAAAGCAGTTATTCGAAAGGTATTTCTAAAGTTGATTTTTATATCCTCACCAAGTAGCTATGCTTCATTTACCACACATAACCAAGAGCTATTACTGCATATGAAGTTAAACCAGATCAACAAGGAAGACAGACGTTAACTTTCTAGCTATATGCGTGAGAAGCTCTCCAAAATCTAAAAGGTTTCCCAGTGTTTCCAGTGAAGAGTTGATGCCACAGTAGTCTCTGCCTTCATATAAGGAGAAAGGTCTATCGGACTTCAGTGATTTATAAATCCTCATCTTTATTCTGTTTCCCTTCTCCTTCTCTACCTTGAGTGACCATCAAATGTACCTGTGTAAACCCAGGCATTCCTTAAAACAGTTTATAGATACCGGCATGTGCATCGTTCACCTCCACCTTAAAATACATACTTGAGGGAGTCCACATGCACTCTAAAAGGCACGTTCCTGACAACTGAAGGCTGCCAGCCAGTAACATCAGAAACAGGTGCCTGACTTCTGAAGTAACAAGCATAAACCTACACATCTTCTTTCTGGATCTTGATCAGACCAAACTGGTCTAAGAATTGAATCTACAACATGTTCTATTAAAACAGAAAATAAAGCTGTCATTTGTGCCACGTTTAGCCACTTGATATATTGTAGAAAGACACATCTTTGTCTTGAAAATGTTTTAATTCATTACAATCCCATTCAACATTTCATTTCAACACTTCTCATACCAAATGCCCCCATTTCATACAGCTTCAGGTTTGTTGTTCAAATATACTTGATTCCTTCAAATACAATCTGTTTATCCACTTTAAATTAGCTGTGTAAAAGGTACAACATGCCTATATTCTAACACCGACCTTACTTCAGATTTACTACTACTTCCATTCAGTAACTTCACTAGGCAAGTTCTAAGAACTAAACTTGTACTTCATATTAAAACCCCTGAATCACATATGGGGTCACACTTGTTCAGAGAATACCCAATTCTTCTCCAAAAAGAAACTGCAAAAACATGAATCATTTAAAGTTAAGCCTGAATTTTTAAGAAAAAAACCCCACAAGTTATTTTACTGTTTTTACTTACCACTGCCTCCATATCTGTAATATTTGGCGGTGCATAGGTTGTCTGTACCATAAACTTGTGTTTACTCTTCTCATTTGGATCATAGTCAAAAGGCTGCAGCATTACTGTTCCAAAGAAAAAATAAAGCATAAAACTGTGATTCTTCAGCTAACACTGTAGCAAGCATGCTATCCACTTTAGATTCATTCTTCACTGAACAGACACAAAGTTAAAATGCAAAGGCAATGTTGAAAATAGAGCAGACACACACTCTACCAAAAGGCACGGAGAAGTCAGTCTGGTGTAGCTGACATGATTATTTCTGTAATTACTATAGCTAAAAGACATTTCATATACAAATATGAAAAAACAGATCCCATGAGAGACAAAAGAAAAACTACATCTAAATATGTGTGTATGGGTACACTTGCACCTTGGTCTACCAGAAGATGAGGGCTCAGTGAGCTGAAAAGATGAACTATCTGGCAGTGTATGTACACTTGTCTTCCACAGAATGGGAATTCCAGTTCAGTATATCTTTATACAAAATTAAAAGATAAGCTGAAGCAGTTTCAGAAAAATATTTTTAAAATTAAACAGAGCCCTATAATAGATACCTGTATATGTACCTATTTTACAGCAATGAAAAAACTACAGCAGAAATACTGATACAGCTAGAAAAACACAAAAGCAGAAGAACAGTAACAAGTAACAGTAACAAGCTGCGAAAGAAGAAGAGTAACAAGCTATATTATGTAAAGAAAAATCAACAACAAGCAATTGCTGTTAATAAGTTAGCAACAAGTAACACATGATATGATAATAAATAGTAAATTTATGGCATCAAGGTAAAGAAAAACAGGTCTTACCAAATGAGTATTTTTGGAAAAAATGAATAAACATGGCTGAAGAACATTACACAGTGATTCACAACAGAACGATTTAAAAAAGTCCATGGACTTTCTTAAAATGACTGTCAAATCGCATCTCCCACAACGAATTTAAAAACTGACTTGGCTCTGAATCAGCATGATGCGTTAAACAGGTTGAAGACAGCTAACACTATCCCAACATTTAGTTTTGAACATAAGATTTCAGCCCACAGTATCCTATAGTTATTTCTCACTGCACAACAATGTGAGAGAAATCCATTTTTAATTATATGAAAGATGACTCAGCACTGAAAACATTCAGTTGAGACACTGATGAGATAAAGTGGGTCACTAGAAAAATAATCCGCAGATTAAGCTTAACAAGTGATCCGAAAGAAATTACATGCTTAAAAACAAAAAGATGAAGCTGACACTTTGGGGAAGAGAACTCAATTCTGAAAAGTGCTGTGGAGTCACTGTAACTAAACAACTGCACTTGAAAGCATCTTGGGGTCACTGTAGCTGAATAATTGCATAAGAATCCCATAATACAGGAAGAGGCATATCAAAGATTCCCTGCTATGCAAACAGAAGAGTCAGGCAGTACGACACTGTTTCCCTTTATTGGTGATCCAGAAGCCGAAATACTGTTTACAGCTCCAGTTGACTCATTTAAAAAAAACAAAATACTTAAAGCATTAAAAGGATGACTTGTAACTATGAAAACACATAGGATGGAATCCTTCAATCTATTCAAATCCCTGAAGAGAAAGTCCATCATGATCTTGATTGTGATGTATGACTATCCACTGGAAAGATCCTAGATACCAGATCAAACACACAGCTAAGACAAAATGGCTGTACCTTGTAGCTGGAAATAAACCAGGTTTTTGACTACTTCTCAAACCAATTCTCAGTAAAATGATCTTTCATCCGCAGGATGCTGGACTGCTTTCCTGTGATCTCTGCAACCTAATCTATAGGATCTCTACAAGACCATAGCTTGTAATAAGGGGATTCCCCTCTCTCCAAGCTAGGAAATATGGCAGCTCCAGAGAAATAGAGTTTCTCAACTCTTACAGTCACTGGTTTTAGAATTCCCTTTTTCTAGAGCTTCACCTCAAAACGATCAGAAGAATGATCTACGACAATCATTCACCAAATCAGAAGACTGATATTTAGTCTTTTCTCATTTTCTTTACAATGTCTACTCCCACAATTATTAAGACCTCATCTTCTGGACATTGTACAGTCCAGTACAGGATTAGACTATTATACATCCAGTTATCAAAATCCTGAAGATTGTCAGAATGAAGTATGTAAACTAAACCGACATGGAGGTTTATGTAAGAAAAAGATAATATTGTCTGGCTTCCAGGCTACACTGCTGAAAAGTAAAATTTCTTTTTTTAATCCTCTCACAAAAAACAAAGAAACAAAACAAAACAAACAACAACAAAAAACAAACAAACAAAAACCCAAACAAACAAAAAACCAAACCAAAACAAAACACCAAAACCAAATGAACAAAAACCACCAACCAACCAAAACAGAATCAGGAGAGTGTCCCTATAGTGAAACATACTAGATTTTTCAAATTTAAGGGCTACAAACTGTTTCACGTACCCAGAACAACAGAAACTCTAATTTTTTTAAAGCAATCTAATGCTTGATCCATAACATAAACTACTTTGATAAATGGAAGAATTATAAAACAATACAGTTTAGGAAGCAATACAACAGTCAAAAAAACTAGCCTGCAATTGTAAATGATGTTTTTTAATGCAATGAACTATGAAATGTTATACTTCAAACACATCAGAGCAGCCAAGCAATGCTCTGCTTCAAGATACATGAATACAGCAGTCTGAAGGTACTGTTAATGTCACTGCCCATTTCCAACTCTCTTTTCCTCCTTTCAGAGAGCTGCAGATAAATGTGACAAATGACAAGTATTCCTATAAGGAGCATTTTTTCATGTATCACTGCAGCTCTACATCAAGTTGCCATCACACTAATGAAGGGAAACAATTTTATTTAAAAAAACAAAAACTTTTTAAAAAGCTGACATACTTTAGTCTTTAAGATCAAGCATTAGAGAACTTTATTAAAGACCTTAAAAACACCTAACCCACAACAGCACATATTTGTTTTTACCAGAAACAATTACAGACGATCCTGGGTCAATAATTCCACTGTTGGGCCTCACACAGTATCGACGAGGTGCTGTGGTCTTCACTTTGAAGCATACTTTTCTATCTGATGGATTTCGTAGCTTAAGATTTGTAGTTACTACATCTGTAAAGGGACCTGGAAAAAAAAGGTTGTTCTGTTTTAAATATACAGGTATCTGTAGAAAAGAAATCTGTTTACACAGTACAAGTAACTCTAAAAATATAATTTGATGCCAACAAACTTCTAAACGCAGGTTAACTCATACATCTGTTAGGTACATATACTGTGTTACATGCAAGCACGCTCTATCACCCTAGTAATAATATTCATTACAGCAATGAACAAGTTACTCTGAAATAGTATTACAGACTCAAGCTGCTGATGCAAAAAATTCATATGTACATATGTCAATTTTACCAAATCGTTCTTAACATCTGAAATACCTAGAAGGTAATGGCCATATGCAAAAGTAAAGTTTTCTGGATTTTTCTTTAGGTGTAGAAGCTTTGGAACTCTTTCAGTAGTTTAAAGAAAGAAAGCACTGATACTGAAATATAATAACTGCTCTTGAGATTTTAATTTCTGTTTGCTTCTGAGCACCTACAGAGTTAACAGAATGAGACATCAACCTCATCTTTTAAACTCAAAATAAGCAAGAGAGAGGATACTCTGTTTATGAGTATATTCTAACTGATCCACAGAAAAGTGAGTTGTAGTTGCTGTATTTACGTATTCAATACAGTGCACTCTCTACATCGTGTTTATGTTAAACCATCAGGATAGGAATTCCCCCCATTGAACAAGGGGCATCATTTCAATGTCAAGCTGCAAATGCACGTTTTCCAACAGAGATCACCACCTTGCAATGCCACACAGTAATAGCATGGAAAGTAAAGTTTGCAGCATTCTGAGCTGTGTTAATCTCCCTTATGCTCGTGTCATCTGCAGGCAAGACTGCATTGGGTCTAGAATAATGTTACTTAGAAAATGGTATTTCATAAGAACATCAAATTTATTTCAAAATATTTCATGTGTACATTAAGTACTTTTAAGAACCTTCTTTACAGTTCTTTAAAATTACACACTAAATTACTACAGAATAATTTTCATCAGTGTTGAAAACATGACAACAATTTTTCCATTAAAAAACTACAAAGAAAGCAAACTTTAAACTGGATGAAAAATATATGTTATATGAAAAAGTGGTAAGGTTCAACAAAATCACTGATTGCATGAGATAAAGGAAGTCAACTCTTTTCTAAACACCTTATTTCACAGAGGTATCTGCACTGCTTCAAAGGAAAAGATGTTACTACACTAGAGGGCTCACTATTTGACTGATGTCTTTGTTTCTATAACTCATTCCAAATCCTTGATTTTAAGAGAGTGCTAAACAGAGTCTTAATACAAAACACCAAGACACAAATCAATAAAGGACTAAAAAGATAATTACTGAGAACCAGAATACTGAGATGTAGATGAAGATACATGAGCTAGGTTTACATTCAGTGAGGTTCTTTCGAGAAAACAGAAACTGGTATTACTTGTCTGAAACTTTCCTTTCATCTCTCTGTGTATGGTGGATGAAATAGTCACCCTGTCAATCCAAGCAAATTTGACACTGCCTCTAAGAGGAAGATTTACAAAAGTATTTCAAAGTTTTCCACCACTTGTCTCTTGATGGTTCTTGAAGGATCCAGTTGCCTTTACTTACAGAATGTGATCCGAAATAACTCCTATTGCCATACCACATGATGAATATTCTAAATCTAGGATTGGTGATACACTCATAAAATATCATTTATTTTTTCCAAGCTACACAGAAATTTTTGAGAAGTTATTTCTGGGAGTTTTACTAACAGACACCTAGGCTATTAGCCACCTAATAACCACTTCTCCTGCCATGCCCAGAAGCAAAGGGCACCTTGAATGTGGCTTTCAATGATGTGGGTTACTTTTTTTTTAATTGCAGTTATAGGCAGCCTGAGGAGCTCTGCTTCTCATTCTTCTCAACTACTTTTACTAAGGATATTCTGCACAAAAGAAAAAAAGGCACAGTCTTCGAGAAAAGGAGCTATACTATTCAAAAACAGCATGTTTCAAGACAAAGCAGCAGTGAATTTATAAACTGATGATAAACTGGTTTTTAAACCAAAATAAAAGATGTTATGTTTCTTTTGAGACATGAAAGGTCTCCTCATGCCTGCTTTTTTAAAGTGTGCAATAATGAGATAGGATTCACAATACTCTTCAGATTATTCTGATATTTACTGTCAGTTTCAACACCTCAGATAATTAGAAGAAATCTGCTTTTCTTCCCAAGGTACATGAATGCAGTGACCTCCTTTGCATTTCCCAGATATTTCACAAAAAAAAAAAAAGCTTTCAGCTTAGGGACATCTTTTAGCCTCAGACATCTCTTTCAGAAGGGACTGAAGCCTTTTCCAAGGTCTAGAGTATTCCTGTCACAGCCTTACCTTTTACCTGCTTTCTAAAAGCTGTTTAAAGTCTCTCGAGACTTCAACCATCAGATTTAATAAATAGGTGGTAACAAACTGGTGCACAAAAGAACAGATGACCGAATTTCACTGTTCCTGCAGAACCCAGCTGTTTTGGTAGTTTAGTGGCATAATAACAGCATGGATCTGAGCATGGACAGGCAGGAGCACACAGAAGGATAGTAAATTAGAAAAAAACCCAACATCTATTACTGTTCAGAGGAGCCATACAATCTAAATTAGTATGACACATCCTTCAAAAAAGAAGCTGTCCAACACCTGAAGGGGATTCTGGAATTCACAATCCCACAAAGATAAATACCACTACCAGTCACCGCAACATTAATGCCAGGGTTGCCTCTGGCAACTACACATCTTGGACTACAGCAACTAGTGGGCAGGAAGAAATGCCACAGATTCTGCAGAGCCAGTTTTCACTGCTGAAACACAGTGCCAAGTTTCCAGCTTACCACAAACTTGCCAGTTATGCTGCAGTAAAACTAAAATGCTACATATTACTGGACAGGTAGGGTTTGTACGGAGATCTTTTTAATCAAGTGTCTTTTTTTCTTCAAAATATCAGCTTCAAAACCCATTCTTCTACCACCTGAGATGGTCAAACATCAAGGAAAAAATGACAATGTGAATACACCTTTCTAAAGTGGGAAGGAAGAGCTTAGACAAACCTCCTCAGGCTGAGGTACCCCCGGGGTGAAGTGAGAGACCAATGTCAGTATCTCTAGTTTCTGGCAGCAGAGAGCAAACAAAGTCCTTCTGAGAAGGAGGCAGCTTTGGTTAGCAAGTAGCTCCATTTAAAATTAGGAAGGCTTTCATAATGTGGACACAGAGCCTGTCTTAAAATATGACCTCTACCTAAAACTGGATAAGAATAAATTCTAATGTTATTAAATTACATAAAATCTTTGATAATTAGAAGGCAGATCACTTGTGGAATTGCACAAAAATGAGCATGCATTATTAAACAAAATCAATAGCATTTTATGAAACAGCTTAAGTGTTAAACATATTGCCCTGTTCAATTTAAGACATCGAACTGTAGCTGTTATAAAAGCAAATACCTAAGCTGACTGCCATAAAGCACTTTATTTCATGCACTGAATTATGTTTATTTAAGCTGTAAACTGGCACAGTAAAGTGATATATTCAGCCATATCTAAAAACAATGTAAGTACATATTAAAAAGTACATAGAATGGCAAAAGGAATCCAAACTCCTTTAAATGTTTAGGGTACAGTATTAACTTCTATGGGCATTATATATTTTAAGTGGAATGCTGGTTTTTAACAACTGCTGCATCCTGTTTGAAATTCCAAGAGCACTTGAAACACACAGAACACTTCAAGGTACCTTTACCAAAACAAACTCAGGCAGGGTAGTTTTCTTTCAGCCCACAATAAAGTCAGGGTGGGCAGACAAAGAAAAGTCATTTACTGCATTTGACAATTTGAGCAGTAATGAATGAGAAATTAGTTCCAGTCAGCAGGATAAAAATTAGCAGTATTACTGTAAATCCAGCAAAACAAATTTAGAGAACAAGTTAACTGATTTTTAAGATAAACCTGATAAGAACAAAGATCTCCATTAACTCATTCTGCCAGAATCAAAAGTAACAATGGTATAAAGAAAAGGCAAATTAACATGGCCCCATGTGATCTATATTTGTATATAGTATATTTGTATGATGTAACAAGGAATTTTTTAATTAGGCCAAAATTTAATTCTTTTTCTTTCCCACCATTTAGCATAGCAATCACAGAATGGCTGGGGTTAGACAGGACCTCTGGAGGCCATCTGGGCCATATCGCCTGCTCAAGCAGCGACACCCAGAGCCAATTACTCAGGACCATGTCCAGGAGATTTTGACGCATCTCCAAGGCCAGAGACTCCACACACTCCCCAACCTACGCCAGTGCTTGGTCATCCTCACAGTAAAAAAGTGTTTTCTGATGTTCAGAGGGAACCTCCTATGTTTCAGGTTCTGCCCATTGCCCCTGGTCCCATCACTGAGCACCACCGAAAAGAGGCCAGCTCTGTCCCTTTTTGCACCTTCCCCTCAGGTATTTGTACACATCAGTAAGATCCTCCCCAGCCTTCACTTTTCCAGGCTGAGCAGTCCCAACTCCCTCAGCCTTTCCTCACAGGAGAGGTGCTCCAATCTTTTCATCATCTTTGTAGCCTTTCACTGGACTCAAGTCTTAAGTATGTCCAATGTCTCTCTCATAACAATGAGCCCAGAACTGGACCCAGCACTCCAGCTGTGCCCTCACCAGTGCTGAGCAGAGGGGAAGGATCACCCCCCTCGACCTGCAGGCAACACTCCTAATTCAGCCCAGGATACCACTGGCCTTCTTTGTAGCAAGGGCACATCGCCAGTTCACCATCAACCTGGTGTCCACCAGGAACTCCCAGGGCCTTTTCTGCAAAGCCGCTTTCCCAGCTGGTGAGATCCCAGCCTGCAGTGGTGCCCAGGGGTTGCTCCTTCCCAGTTGCAGGACTTTGAACTTCTTGTTGAGGTTCACAAGGTTCCTGTCAGCCTTCTCCATCTGCCACCTCCCTCATAACTAGTGGATGCATTCCATCGAGGCCCACAGACTTACCAGGTCCAGTTTATTTAAGTATTCTTTGACCTGATTATCTTCCACCAAAGGTATTGAAGGAAAGACGTCTAAAATGAGAAATACTTGTGTTCTGTGGCAAGTCAAAACTACCTTGACTTTCAGATAAGAACACTAATCTTAAAATACACACAAAGCACTTAATTGCTCAAAATTGAATTTTATAGTCTTTCTGAAAAAAAGCATAGATGACAGAGCTGACACAAAAGAAAGTGAGTGGAATGTTGTTTATTTCCATAAATTAGTTCCAAGATATTAATATTCAGACCTCTGTGAAAAAAAAATCTAAAGAGAACACATAACATGCACTGCCAATGAAATAACTCTTTCTCTTGAAATACCAAAATCATGACCATTCAAATACCTTCTCCAACTGGAAAAAAAAAAATCCCAACTCTAACAAATCACCTACATTAAAATTATTCATGGTCTATGAAGCATAATGGCTTAGATTTCATAGATTAATACTTCAACATGGGTCTGAATGATCAGGAATAATCAGTGGATGAAGGTGGGAGATTAATAATACCTAGAAATAACCACAGCTCTCAGGAAGGGACTCATACATTAGAACAGTATTACAGAATCTTTAACTTCTTATTCTTCCCTGGCACTTGAGAAATAGTTCGTTTTTACACCTGCATGTAAAATTTAGAATGCAAAATGGGCTTTATAGGAAAGCTGACACACATCAATGTCCACAGTTCCTGAAGGCTGATTCTAGGCTAGCACTGTTTACCAGGAGTAGCATCAGATTTTATCTGAGCTGCCCATGATGACATGCTGTCAGCATCCATGCCGATGATGTGCCTATCACAGATTTTTCCTTCTAAAAAATGCTGAGACAATGCCCATTTTTTTAATCCTAAAATAGCTCATCTTCCTTTGTTGAAGGGGCAGAGGCTACGTAAGGCTACAGAGCTTATTAGAGGTGCTTGTGCAGGTGCTGGCAGAATGCTTTACTGGAGGCTGGTGTAAGGGAAATGGGAGCTGAAGCCTTCTGCCTACTATTTGGACAGAGAAAAGGCAGGACTACAACAGAGTGGCATTCCAAAGGAGACAAAACAATTATTTTCCTTACATGTTCTTTCTGGATCAAAACTTCTTATTCACTCCAGCTTGTTACTAAAATATTGTTAGTAGCTAATAAACTACAGCAAAAATGCAATAAGCATCTATCTCAAGGGCAAAGTACAGCCACATATCATTACCACAGAATTCTGGTAAAGAGAACATTATCTGTTTTATATATTAGATAAAATACAGACTAAATGGAGATTGTCCCACATTTAATGTTAAATATGGACAACAGTTTATTTAGTCTAAATAACAAAACACCACTATTAATAAGATGGTATAACATGGAATAGCCTCATCCAAAGATATTACTGCTGGTATTTAGCTTAAGCTTTAAAATCTAGCAGTGTAGGCCCCGTTTAGTCATAAATCTCTATTTTTGATATTTTTCCTATTGAAAGAGTGCCACTATTAAAGAACTGTCATGTTACTAACACCAAAGGCATGTTTGTTACCTAAACTTAACCTCCATAATATTGTTAATTTCTTACTTGCAATTTAGCTTTATTTGGTTACACTGTTATTCCTGCCACACATTTAGAGCCTACTGAAATTGGTAGCTCCTAACTGTACTAGAATAAAGTCTTCAGAATCTAATGACAAAGTATCGTTCATACCGCAGCATTCTCACTGTTATAATAACAAGAACAGTAGAAATACTTTAACACTGCTGAACTTGAACAGATAAGCCATCGAATTATCCCCAAAGTCCTGAAAAAACTAATATGTACAAGCAATCTCTCAGTACAGATTTAGTTCAGTAAGGGATATGTTATAAACCCTTCCTGCTGGAGTAACTATTCTCTTTACTTGCATAAGGTAGGATACTAATGAATTCCATATTTACAGAGATTCTTAGATTTCCAGAATACTGGAATATTTGAACTACAGAACAGAATACACAATTAACTTTTCCCTTCCTTTTTCCCTTTAAACTTGCTTTATATTTTAACCTGCTATAGCTTACCAATGGTGTCAGTGATACCGAAAAGCCCAGATCTGCTGTTTAAAATACTCAGATATTGAGAACCTTAAAATATGTCCTCAAATACCAAATTTCCAACTGGACACACCCTTCGGATCTGAATTGCAACATACCAGCTACTCTTCAAACTCCACAGCAGTTATCAGAACACTTGCAATTATCTCAGATGACAGCTGTAGTGGCACACGGAAAATCAGTCTTTCCACATAAGACCTGAACAAAACCTATGACCTTCCACATTTCCCAGTGTGCTCCAAGCACTGGGTTATCAGATGCTACATTCAAACATTAAACAGACCACTGAAGCTTCTCGTGGTTTCCACCGGTTTCCTTTCAAGTAGTATCTCAACAGCATAACAAAGTAACTTCAAAAATAAATCAAATTCACACCTCTCCCACCATGGCCAAAAGCCCAGAAAGTTCTTTTAAAAAACCCCAAAGTTTCAGCTCTTGGATGGCTGACGATGTCCAACCTCAGCACCAAACACAAAGCCTGGTCAAAACAGGCTTCTGTATCTGACATTAACATTTCCTACAGACAGGTCTAGCTGACACCAGACTACCTCCCAAAGACACCAGCAGCTCACTGCAGTTTCAGAGTGAGTTTTCAGTCTCTGAAAGCACAGACCACAGGCCTCCAACTCCCAGATTTCTGAAAGTCAAGTACAAGCAGATCCTAGAGTCACTCAGAAAAACAAATGCTTCAAATTAAAGTTACATTTGTCAGTCTTGTTGATCAGACAGGACCACAAACTTCATTCCCTCATCGGCTTCAGATCACAGTACTGGGCTGAGCCAATGCAGCCATGCTTCCCAGGATCAGGCAGCTCACTTCTACAGAAGCAGCTGAAGTTCCAACTTGAGCTGTAACACAGAGTGTGTGTAGTAGATGGCTGATGGACAGTCAAATTAAAAAACAGTTTTTACTTTCCTTGGGTCTACTACACTTAGAGCCCACAGTAGCATCACAGTGTTAACATGTTGAATCAACATCATCATGCCCCATAAACTATGAACTATAATTACTAAATTTACTTCATATATAGAGTAGTTACTCATACATACATGATTTTTAAATTCACATCTCTTTTTACAAAGAAAAAACATTAAACATGTCTCTCAGTCAAATTATTCTAATGTCTTAGAATGTAACATGACATACCTGCTCTAGCTTAAGTACATAATTAGGTACCGCTGCTATCCTACCAAACTTTCAAGAACATTGTAAAGTCATGACCTAGGAGAAGCCTTCTGAAGTCAACATAAAACTAAACATTTTGTAAGATGTTATCTGGTGAATGTAAAACTATTTTTGCCCTCATAATTTTTAGAAGATTGGTTCAGACTGACATTATTCAGATTTGAAACTCAACTAGTTTCTAATGATCTAAATACAGTCATAGCACTTCAAGCCAATTCATTTTTACACCAATCCTATCCCAGCCTACAGAGATTTCCTTTTCCCCAGTGCTTACCTTTTCTGATATATTTATAGATAGCAATCAGATCCCCTTTCAGTCTTCATTTTGCTAAGATTAACAAGCCAAAGCTATTCTACTTCCCTTATGTTAATAAAGTTTTGCACCACTCCCATTTGGGTTCATTTTATCTGAGTAGGTGTTGCCAGGGATGCATTCAGATAAAGCTTCATCAATGCCATAAAGCCTGACATTAATACTTCCCTCACTGTGAAATTACAGTCTCACATTTGCCCCATTTCATGACTTGTCACACTCACAGTAAACCTATGATTAAGACCTAGTCTCTAGTTTTACTCCTTTTTCATCACTTCTAAGCAAAATGTTCTATTATTAGCACACATCAAATGCACGTTTTCTTTTTGCGTTCATCATGTCTCCTAACTCTGCATTACCAAGGAGCTCTACCAGTACAATCCTACCCACTCCAAGGTCATAATGAAAACACTAACCCAAGTTCAAACAACACTGGTCCAATCCTTTAGAAAGGTCCTATTACACTTCTAACAGCCCAAACAACTGTGCTGCAATTTATTTTACAGCTTGTCCCTTCTCTACCTTATGTTTTTTCACTGTTTTATCTGCATCAAATCATCACTACTCATATTATGGAACAGGCCCTTCTGAAAGATATGTCAAAATGTATGGAAGACAGGGATTTAGAGACAGCCAATATGGCTTTACCATGGGCAAATTGTGCCTGACTAATCTAGTGGTCTTCCATGGGGGACATCAATGGACAAGGAAAGAGCTGCAGATGTCACCTACCTGGACATCTGTACTGCCTTTGGATATGGTCCTCGACAATATCTTTACCTCTAAATTGGGAAGACATGGCTTTGATGCACGGACGGTTGAACAGGGATGAAGATGAACAAGGAATTGTCTGGGTGGTCATGTCCAAAGGGTTCAAGTCAATGCTTGTATGTTCAAGTGAAAACCAGTAACGAGTGGTATCCCTCAGAGATGCATACTGGGACCAACACCATTCAGTATCTTCATGAAGGACACTGACAGTGGGATTGAGGGCACCCTCAGCAAGTTTGCAGATTACACCAAGTGAGCGATGCAGTTGATTCACTTGCAGGAAAGGATGCCATCCAGAGGGACCTTGACAGGCTTGAAGGGTGGGCCCACAGGAACCTCATGAAGGCCAAGTGCAAGGTCCTGCACCTGTGCCAGGGCAATCTCTGATTTCAGCATAGACTGGGAGACAAATGGATTGGCAGCAGCCCTGTGGAGAAGAATCTGCGGATATTGGCGGATGATAAACTGAACATGAGCTGACACTGTGCATGTGCAGCCCATGAGTGTCCCCCTGGGCTGCATGAGTACATGTAGGGCCAGCAGGTAGAGGGAGGTGAGTTTTTCCCTCTACTCCCTTCTCATGAGAGACCCCACCTGGTAGCATGTACAGCTCTGAGACCCCCAGTAAAAGACAGACATAGAACTGTTGGGTATAGAATCCAGAGGAGGGCCACAAAGATGTTCGGAGGACTGAAGTACCTCTATTATGACAAAAAGCTAGGACAATTGGGGTCGTTCAGCATGGAGAAGTCCTTGGGGAGACCTTAGAGCAGCCTTTCAGTACCTAATGGAAGCTGTAAGAGAGCTGGAGTGGGACTTTTTACAAGGGCACGTAGGGATAGAAGAAAGGGTAATGCATTTAAACTGAAAGAACAGTAGGTTTAGATTGGTTACTGGGAAGAAAGTCTTCACTATGAACGGCAAGGCACTGGAAGAAGTTGCCCAGAGAAGCTATTGATGCCCCATCCCTGAAGTGTTCAAGGCCAGGCTGGATAGTATCATGAGCAACCTGATGGCAGCAACAGATGTCAAGCGGAGCTGGACTAGATGATCTTTAAAGGTCTCTTCCAAGCCAAACCAGTCTGTGATGCCATGAAATAACGTAATGACATTCAGTAAATTCAGTAAACCAGGTTTTGTTCAGGAGATGCACACAGAAGAGATAAAGAAAACAGAGACATAGGTAGAGAAGGTGGTATTAGATCAGACTGCCACATTCTACCTGGGACACTCATGCTGCATTTTATGCCACATTCCATTTACCTCCATGTCTTAAATTATTCTTTCCTCTAAGACTTTACTTACTGTTGATGTCTGATCAATTACAGCATTGAAGTGTCAGATTAAGATTTTATTCCAAGTAAGACCATATTTTGAGAAATAAAGTAGGCAAAAATTCTGATTTGACTCATTTTTTTCTTTTTCTTAATTTTCTTTCTGTTTTCTTCCTTATTCATATTATTAAACACATGAAGTCCTACACCAACATAGTATTCAGCAAACTATCTTAACTCATAAGTGAAACTGCACAGAAAATGTTTATTTTAATTTACATAACCATCTATTTCTAAATACTTTCAAATCATAAAATGAAATATGACATCTACATTGCCAAATAATTTACAATTGCCATGAGGCAACTGTATACAACACAACACCACACTAATAGGCAAGACAAGCTACAGGCCGAGATCATTATGCACCAGATAAAGTCTTACTACCTTAAAAAAACTGAAATTACTAAAATTCTAACTCATGTTTCTACATTTTTATTTTCAACAATATCACAACAGAAATTATCTTAGTAGTGTCATTTTCCTGATTTTTTTTTTTTAAATTCTTTTTAGAAATTAGCTTATACTTACTTATCTGGCTCATCTGATAATACAAGCCGTGTAAACTGAAAACTGCCAAACTGGAAAATGTAATACTTATCTAATTAGTCAGGGTGGCTTTTTTTCCATTTTAAACATAGCAAGTTCTCTTCAGAAGCCTTTTCCTACTTAAATTCATGGTTTGTAAGAGGAGCATGTAATAACCCTTCAATGACTGATGGTAACAAAAATCTGGTTAAAAATCTCCCATAGACAAAGTTGGTCAGAAAGTAAAACATTCAAAAACCACAGTCAAGCCAAAACAGGAACAATTTATTATACCACAATGGACAGTCCATGCACTAAATATTCAGACCTATTAAATGATGCATAAAACAGCTCATCTCAATCATCCTAAATTTCTACTTTTCAACCTGGCCTTGAAAAACAGTACGCTGTTCACACATAATACAGTAATTTTTTTACAGTATTATTATGTCTTAGAGTGATCTACAGAACACTTGCTCAGGCTATCAACAAGCAGCATGAGTAGGCACTTTATACTAATTACAGTGTAAGGGTGAAGATTTTATACCAATAATCATTGGTACACACTAGAAGTACAAGATGGTGAGGTTTGGATTGTGTTTCACTGTTTAGTGAAGCAATGGTAGTATTAAGTAAAACAGAGTTCCATAAATTGCAGGTAAAGAACAAAACTTCCAAATCGTCACTGCTGTATACCTTTATCATCACAGGAAAATCTTCCATTTTTGAATCTTAAAACAAATGACAAATTAGTTCAGCCAAAACATAATCTAACACCCATAATACACCTGACCTCACAGATCGATACAACTCCCTTTTGAAAAGGCAGTTTTAAACGCAGTCTAACACAGTGGTAGAGATGACTGTATTAACACAATACCATCTCATAAACAGCACCAGGTAAAAAACATTAACTTCCTTTCTCAACACATTTCCACAAATAATTTTGTGCCTTAATTTTCATTAATACGCACAATTAAAAAAATTAAGATACTAAAAAATACTATACTTGAGCCATGAAGCAATGGATAGAAATACAGATACATAAGAGCAAACAGTGCCAGAAATCACTCTTGGATTTAAAAGAAAGAATAAAGTCTAAGACTACATGCTGAATACTGAGTCATTCTATGGGATGTTCAGTCTTTGCCACTATGCAATACTCAGCCAGCAAAAATAATAACTTACATGCAATCATTTCGAAGTATCAAAAAGCCACAGCTGTATTAGTAATTACTTACAACCAGTTTTTCCCCTCTGTACTCCCACTGTTTAGTTTCAAAAATGTTCTTGAATGAAGATACCAGAAAATTGACATCACAATCACCTTTTTTTCAACCTACCCTTGAAATTGGGACTTCACAAATTTACTAGTGCTTTGAAGAAAATTAAAACAGGCATAAAACTTGACATAACCAAGACACACAAAAGTAAGGCAGTAAGATCACATTTGAGGACTTCAAACTCTTCCTACACTAAAAGGCATCCTAGGCCAATTCTGGCAACAGACCTTGAGGACAGAGATGCATTTAACATTGAGCTATTTTTGCCTTTAAATTCCACCTTCTCGATTTGCAGTAACGCATAGCCTGTGACTTTCAATGTTACCAATAGCAGTGCAATGATTACAAAATAACCTACAGCAATATTTCTGTATTATCTAAAAGGTTGTTGAAATCTACATTTCAGAATACACTGCAATACTTAAGTGCTCCCTAACTCACATGAAAAGTCATTTCAACATGCAACAGCAGATAGCTGATTTTATAAAACAATAATTCTAGACTATGAATCGGATTAGTAATCAGAAATTAAACATCCTCTGTTATACTGACCTCTCCCAGTAACTCAAACCATCAAAGGAAAAATTTACTGCACGCAGACACACTTAAAATTTTATTTTAATCTGTTAAAGGAAGTATGCCTCATTATTTTCTGTTTACAAAGGTAACATAACTGGATTTCACACACTTGTTAGCAAGAACTTCAACAAAGGACATCAATTTAGAATATTCAGACATTTTTATGATATCTGACTACTGCTAGTCAGGCACCTCTGACACCACAGGAAATTCAAATTCTGAACACTGTCTACTAATCTTCCAAAGCTCATCAAATCAACCAGTGTTGATTTTCAATTAGGTGTTGCAGAATCACATCTTATGACTGATTCAAAGATTTGCCAAAGGTTTTAAAAGGTTTTTTTTCAAAAAAGGACCATCATCCAAGACCAACTTAAATACATCTTACTCAAAATTGCAAAACTGGCTTCTTCAACTTAAGGAAGACTGAGTTTCCATAAAAATGCTACAAATCTTTCAACTGAAAGCTCCAAATGCTGCTATTAAACTACATGACTGCTTAAAAAAAGTGTTTAAAAAACACATTTACTCAAAAGGAAGCAATTCCAGATTACCATAATCTTCACTAAATTAGAGCTACAGACAAACGATTATAAGCATGAGTCACATGAAGAAGACACCAGTAAGAAGCAGATGTTCCACCTTCCAAATCAGATGCTTCTAAGTGTCTCATGCTTGAATTCACCCTACCCTTATCCTAAACAAACTCGAACATCTTCAGATTTGAGAAGCTAAACAAAATACATCAGAATACAGAAGAAAGCTGACCTACAAGAGCAGTATTGAAGACCTGGCTCCAAGGACCACCAGGTAAATTCTCTAATGCTCCATACCGAGAGCCTGAAAGCGATGTTATGTAGTGTATCAACTGCCTCCTGGTTTCACCACTTTTAAGTACAATTTTCCCCCTTGTCACATTTGCACAACACTATGAAAACTACTTATTTGTTTTGTGGGTTTCCTTAGGTATTCCTGATAGCTTCAGAATTCAAAGAAACCCAGCCATCATAGGGACAGAGGGAACCACGACCCAAAACACTATTAGTGAATGAAATTTCTAGGACTGCAAAGCACTGTGAAAACAGGATTCTAATCTTTTGGACACCAAGGGAAACATGTAATGCATTACCCACCATAGGATGTGTTCTTTAGACCTCCCCTTGAACCATGTTGAATAAAACTCAAGGAGAAATACAGAGCTTATTTTTGCTGATTGAGTAAATTAAATTATACTGATATTAAAAAATAAAAAAGGGCAGTTTCATCAGGCAATGACGAATTTAAAGCCTTGTTAACTGGTCCTTAAGATAAGTCCTATGCACTTTTTAATTTAAATCATTGTTTGCACAGGGGCATACTATCACATTTCACTGTTGCCCTAAAGGTCAGCAAATCCATTACAAGTTCCTGAGGCAAGAAAACCAACAAAACTATTTGCCAAGTTCAAATGTTTATACTTAAACTGAATCTCTGTTACACACCCATCAACAGTATTAAGTCAATAATAACAACGGATGATTGTACCAACAAAATACCGTTGAATAACCAGCTGAAATGAAAAAATTTATACTTCTATTCTTTCAACAAAGTTGCATGGTTTTCCTACGCTAAGCTACATTTATTCCACATCATACATTCTCTTACTAACCAATTACTTTTAAAAAGGTAACAGTGAGAATTCCCTTCCGCCAATATAGTATTCTTCAAAGCAGTACTTCAGAACTCAGTTTGTGGGGCACAAACCTTCTTAAACACCTCCAAATAATAAGCAGTTAGAAAATATTTACTGAGACTGCACTCGATGCTCTCTCGATTGACAGCATATTCTATAGGATATTGCCACCACAGTATAGTAATAGAGTGCTTTCCTTGAAGTATTAAGACTGCACTCTCATTATGTTTCAGAATTTGTTTTTGCTTAGTCTGCTCTATAGAAATTTTCCTAATATATGCATTAGCCTGAAACCAAAGTTTATGCCTAAAGAATACACATTTCATGCTCTAAGTACATAAACACATGGCACAATAAAGATCACTGACTGACAACAGCTTCATACAGACAGAATTTCTAATCTAGTATTTATTCTGTCAACACAGTGTCATATCACACAAATACGGCTTAGTTCCAGCTCAAAGAGAGCTCAACATTTGAAAGATTCTAATTAGACACAGTAGTTTTCTAATTAAAAAAAAAAAAGAAAAATCACGCATTTTCCTCCAACGTGTTCTTGCACTAAGAACACAGCATACTGAAATGCGACTGCAGCCAGACCTGGCGGTATTTTAATAACATGAAACCAAAATGAAAAAGACAAGTTCCTGCTATAGTTTTGACTGTGCATGAACATGCAATTTAAAAAAATCGAAAATGAAGCTGTCCAGAAACTAATACATATTTGAGTCTTAATTGATTTGCTGGATCAATAAAACAAGTATAGCTCGTTAGAAGTTTTTCTGAATGCTAGGCCAGCCATAAGTATTTTGGGGGAATACAGTGTTTGTTTCTAATATAAACAATCATTTGTTCTATTTGTCAATTTGAAGATTTGTAAATCATAAATTCCACTCTGTCCCTCTAAAACAATGAAAAACGAGTCTACTAAAAGCAGAAAATAGAAGCACGTACAGGATTAGGCACATACATGTGCTGACACTAGTCACAACAGTTAAAAATGTAAGTCTGCATAACATTAACTGGTGTAAATGAAAAAAACAAGCTAGCACTGTTGATTCTAAATCTGAAACGTTTTGAGATTTTTCTCAACGCTCCTTTATAAGATACAATCACAAGGTACTACTGGGAACTGCATGTCCTACCATGCTTTTCTCTATGCCCTTACCTTCCAAGGATCACTCATTTTTGATAGATCCTTCCCTTCCACAACCACCTAACCGAGGAGGAGACAAACCCCCCGTGGGCAGGACACCAGCACCAGCGGGGACCTATTTTGACAGCAGCGCGTCACGGCGGCCACAGCCATGCGGTCGGCACGCAACACACGGCACACATAAAACTTCCCGAGACGCACGCGTCCCTTCTCCCCCACTCCCGGGGAAGGCGCGGGCTCCCTGCCCGGCCCCGACACGCTGCCCGAGCCACGCCAGCCCTGCCGGCAGGCCGCGGACCCCCGCCCGGGCCGGCGGGCC
>VWZF01007181.1:13388-77391 GCA_013396755.1 Sclerurus mexicanus | reverse complement strand
CGGGTCCGCAGGCACAGCGGCAGCCGGGCTGGGAAGGAGCCCCGCGGTTGTCCTGTCCGCCCTGTGACCGAGCAGCTCCCTGTCAGCCACAGCGCGGCACTGAGCGCCACGTCCGCTCTTTATCCCTAAACACCGCCGGGGACGGTGAGCCCACCACCTCCCTGGGCAGCCCAATCCAACGCCCAGTCACCCTTTCCGTGAAGAAATTCTTCCCAATGTCTAGCCCAAACCTCCCCTGGTGCAGCCTCAGGCCGTGTCCTCCGGCCCTGTCCCTGGCTGCCGGGAGAAGAGACCAACAGAGGCGGGCTACGGCCTCCGCCAGGTATTTGTGGAGACCCATCGGGCCCCGAGCCCCCCCGGGCTGGACGCCCCCGCTCCCTCGGCCGCTCCTCACCCCGTTTGGGCTCGTTCCCTTCGCCAGCCCCGCTGCCCTGCTCCGGGCCCGCTGCCGCCCCGAGGGGCCCAGCGCCGGGCACGGCTCTCGAGGTGCGGCCTGACCGGGGCCGAGTGCGGGGGAACAACCCCCGCCCTGGCCCTGCTGGCCACGCTGCTCCCGACACAGGCCAGCGTGCCGCTGCCCTTCTTGGCCACCGGGGCACACGGCTGGCACGGCGGAACTACAAGTCCCGTCGTGCCGCGCGGCGGGCGCGGGGCCTGCCGGGAGCTGTAGTCTGGTGCGGGCCTCGGGGGCCGGGCTGGGGAGGCCCTGCCCGCGAACCTGGAGGGCCCCGGGGGAGGGCAAAACAGCCGAAAGTACAGGTCAAGTAGGGAAATTGTCGTTATGTGAAGGCTCAGGAATACTGACAGCGACTACATGGGCCTGTTTAGTGCAGAGAAGAGAAGAGACGGCTGAGAGGGCATCCCGGCTAAACATGTAAATATCTCAAAGGCAGGTGCCCAAAGGTTGCTGCCAGACTCTTTTCAGCGTTGCCCAGAGACGGGACAATGGCCATAAACTAAAACACAAGAAGTTCTGTAAGATATATAAGTTTGTATGACCTGTTGGAGTACAGGTCACGGAAATTAAGTAAAAAAGATTAGCACATTTTTTTCTCTCTTGGCAAAATCTGGTGTAGGTATGCCGAGAACATGTATAGGGACATAATAAGCAGTTTGAAAAATACATCCTGATAATAAATACATTGAAATTACTTAAATGATTCTGTTCAAAATCGGCTCATTGTAGTCAAACTTGTGAATCTCATAATTTCTTTGCTGAATACCTCTAGTTCAGCCCCAGACATGAAGGAAGGGCCTTGGGGCCATTCAGCTGGAGAGACCCTCCAGTAATTTAGGTTCAGACTGCCTTGTCTCCGGTAGAGCCTCCATCCAGGCCTGCCACCATCACACCTGCCTACTCAGGACTTTTCTCCATGCCGTTCTTGCCAACAGCAAAATGTCATCAATGTGATTTTTAATACCATCACTGACTGGAGGAGAAATAAGTAAAAAGTGCTCTAGAAAAGTACCTCAGAGCGGTTTTACCCGATTGGAATTGGCTTCAATAGGTGGAGTTATGTGGCATATGTGTGAAAATGTCACTAGAACTCTGCAACTACTCTGGCTGCAGTTTTCCTGCTGCAGACTTATTTTATGATGCACATAAAACAGCATCTTAAATTACATCTTTTATTTACAGTGCAATACTTAAAGTTGTTATCTGGTGGTCTGCTGGGCTTTGTTAGCAAAACCAATGTTCCACTCTGTTTATGCATTCTTACCCTTGGGATCTGGAAGATGAACTGGAAAATAGACATTTTTCTTTTTCTATTTACATGGAAGAAGAAGAATGTTAACTTTACTATCTTCATTCTTTCTCTGTTTCTGTTCATGAATCCACCCAAGATCAAGCCATAGTGTGCACTTCTCAGAAAGTGGTAATTTAGCTCCAGAATTAAAAGGTGATTATGTGCCAGAACTGGGTCTCAGCTTGAAAAACATCAAGACATGGGAAACTGCTGCAAAATACCAAATGCCACAAAAGATTTTGTCCTTTCTCCCCTTAATGGGGTTAAAAAATAAGGGTGCAGAGTAAAATTCAAAAGAAGCTTCCTCTATGCAGATTTAGAAGACAGAAATACTTCTACTGTCTAATCCTTCTATACATCTTTTGTCTAAGAAGAACGGAGGAGAACCAGAAGTTCAGATCTCTGCTTAATATGGCAACAGGTCTTACAGGTTTTCCCATGTTTTTTCAGTGCAAGCACCTTGTTAGACATGGTTGTGCAACAGATACAACTGACATCAGAGGGAGAGGCAGTGAATGAAGGACAGGGCACAGCCTCAAGCCGTGGCTCACAGAGGGATGTCCCAGCATCACTGAGGCTGGAGGGGACCCCACTAGGCCCATGGTTCAGTTTCCAACTCAAAGCAAGGCCGAAGCTGAATTCAGTCCAGGTCACTCAGAGCTTTGTCCTGTGGAGTCACTAAAACCTCCAAGGACAGAGATTTCACAGCCTCCCTGGGCAGCCCAGCTTGATGCTTCCCTGTCCAGCTTCAATCTGCTTATTTTGTGTTCTAGTAATGACAAAGTTAGTACATGAACACTGGGTGGGTGGCTTAATGGTTATTATACATGGACATGTTTTTTAGGGTAGTCTTTGTTGTTGTTTGAACACATTTTGAACCTTAATAATGTATTGATCTGTTTTATTGCATTTAGTATCATTTCTGATCTAATGCTTCTATTTCATCCAAACTGATGTAATTTTTTATATTAAGCAACACCTGTGCTGTTGATCACCAGTATCTGGCAACCTTTTCCAACATCTGATTCCTTTCACTTCAACACCACATAGCACAGTTCAGGAATGAAATCTTGGATCTATTACAGTCAATAGAACTCCTGTCACAGATTTTGGCGAGATGATGATGCCATTCCGCAAGTGTCTTTAGTGTATTTATCACTGCTTGCAAAAGGATAAAATATGCTTAATGTGAGGTCAACATTTGTCCTGTGTAGTTGTAGGTCTTAATGTTTTTCATACTGTGAACTCAGTATCACTGTTTCTCAATTTGGAGATCTTTTGACATCTTTCAAAACTGTTTGCTATTAAATAAGCACTCTCTATACCTGAGAAGGAGCTGAATAGATTCAGTTTCTTCATGACTTTTTCCACTCTTTATTGTGCAGATAGTTTATTCGGTCCCACCAACTCTCAACTTGAAAATGCGTTGCAATAAAACAGTATCACAACCTTCTTTGCAATTTCTTGGTGTTATTGAAACTGTCAGAAAAAGCAACCAAGCGCCACAGTGCTTTTTGTGTTAATGGGAAGATTCTAGGTCTCACTCAGTGAAGTGTCTCATGCATCTGCACTGCTAAGTTGTGAATATTGCAAAATGCAAAGGTATAAAGCTAAGAGTATGTTTCAATTTCTCTTTAAGGAAATACCTGGCCTTTTTGTGCCGTTGTTTATCTTCTGAAATACCAAAATGTCCATACAGCAGGCTCTAGTCATCATTTACGTGACTGCTAGTGAGTTCCATATATAAATTTAGGCCCACTTCTCATACTGTAAATCAGAGGTAAAATTGCAGTCCACACCATTATTGAAGATTTATGGCACTATTCAAATGTTGCCACAGATTGGAAAAGTAGATCTTAGTTGAATGTCTTCAACTTGGTTCAAATACAGTCTATTTCTTTACCTAGTAAGTTATTATAAAATCACACAATGCATGTTGAATATTCATATGGAACGAAGACAACAATACAAAGTGGCATTCTCATAAATAGCTATAGTGTAAAATTTTATGTGCTTTTCATATTTTGGACCCAATTCTGTTCTCCTGAACACAAAAATGCCCTAGACCATTAACTTCCATAAGAACAAGACAGAAGTGGTGTCTTGATTTTGTGGTTTAAAGTGCAATTTAAAGAACTAACGATTCCTCAGACAGTTTCAAACATGCTAACAGCCATTAGTCCTTTGAGGAAGGACAAAGTTATTAAGGAAATGGGAGTTTTGAATACTGTTTTCAAGAATTGATTCTTACATTCATACTCATTCATGAAGGATATAATGAGACAATTCAATGTGCCAAATACAGAGAGTGTATATGTTGATTGGCCAAAAATCAACTGTGCACAGGCAAGTATACAAACATAAATAGGTACTTAACACTTGCCTCCAAAAGAGAAGTCTTAAGGACTCCTTAAAGAGCATTTAAAGACTCTGAAAGACTTAAATAAGTCTTAACCTGAGAAGTAGTTCTGCAGAACCAGCATGATGGTGCCCTGTGGTCATCACATCTCCTTCTCAAACTGACAGTGTCATGGTCTTTCTCAATCTGAGCTTGAAGAACCCATCCAGCATCCGGGATTCAAACTTGCTCTGTTAATACACATAGCAGCTCTGGATTGCTAATTCTGCCCTCAGCATCTCCCCAGCGCTCCGAGAAAAACTTCAAATTATATTTTCAAATTATGCCTGGGTTCAGTTCTAATGGGTCAGAAGGTAAATGGGAGCAAATAGTGTCATACCAACGTGTGAAAGACAAGCACCGTACTGAGACTGTGCCTGACACGTGAACTGCTTTCCCTCTACAAAGTGCTGATAAGTGATTTGTCTGGTTTTGGGCACTGTCTGTCAGGAAAGGTGTGGAATAAGTGAACAAGGTCCAGAATAAAGAACGTGTAATAACTAAAATCCAGAAAACAGACAGATTGAAACATGAGGACAGATCGAAATACTTAGGTAGTTTAGCCTAAGGAAGACAAGATTGTCTCACGTGTTCAGTAATAGTCTTCAAATACATTAAAAGCTATTGCAAAGAGAAAGAAAATAGTCTTCTCATTTACTCAATAAAAAAAGGAAGCAATGGGTGCAGATTAGAGGAAGAACTGATTTAGAGCAGATATGAAGAACTTTTTAAGAGTATGGAAAATTATCAAAAAACATTGCCTGGAAGCATAATCCATGGAGTGCCAGTCACTGACCTTTAAAAACAGGTTAGACATCTGTTGGGAGATATAAATTTAGCTGATCCTGCCTTGAGATGTGACCTCTGAAGTGCTTTCCAGCCCTGTGAGTCTATCATTGTGTGAATTCCAGCATGCTCAAAGATTAAACTGATCATCTGCAGTGGAAATGTCCGTTCTCCAAGATCTGAGCTACAGCCCATTCAAATCAGGTGGAATTTTTCCAGTGACTTTAAAAAGCATTGGATCAGGCCCTAATTGAGTGTGTAATTTGAAGCTGAGAATGGAATTTGCTCCACAATTTTGTTAATGGTATTTGCCAATGAGAAGAATCCAACTCCTTTTCCCAGGGCACATTAGTTTGCAAGAATTACAAGAGAAGGTAAACACACTGAAGGAGCAGTGCTAGATTTTTCTTACAAAATTGAGTAGAATTGCCTGAAGATAGACACAAGGAAAAGATCTCTTGGGGAAAAATAGCAACTTTTCTCAGGAAAAACATTTTAGACAGCTATTTTTTATATCAATTAAGCAGGGCCAGACAGAAGGAGACAGCTAAAACTATGCTAACAACACTTTAAAAATAAATAGGTATCATGAACATAAGAATAAAATGTTTGTCTCTGCTGAAAAATCAAATTAGCTGAGAGCCTGAAAATGAGCAGAGCAAAAGGAAGACATTGAAACTGTCAGTGGATTCAATCGTTTGCATAGTGACTGATGAGGAAATATCCATTACCCCGTAGTCTCTTACCAAAAAACATAAAGATTTTTCTTCACTCTGAATGATCAATTAACTCACAAGCACTTATGCCAGCTAAAGGTCTGCCTCTGCAATTGCACATGTTTATGCAATTGAGAGGAATAGTGGATACATAAAGTTCTACACAAAGTTAGGAGGTTGCAGATTTGCAAGATCACAGCTCCCGTGAGCATACACAGCCACTCTCCTTTCATGATATGTGTGCATCTCCTGGAAATTCTTTCTCTGTTTCTCTTGTCTTGTGGCAGGAAACAGGCAAGTGCTTAAAATGCTTCTTTAGCAAATGCAGGAAGCTAAGGTTAGTAATGTGAGGCTAATACACACACAAAAAAATCTTTGCTTTTGATTAATTCATTAGCTGTAGGAGTAAAGACACAAGGTTTCTAGAATCATCTCCCCATTCTAGTTCCTGTGCCTGCACAGAAGCTTGAACATTCTACCTGAGAGGTCATTTATGAAATATTTACTTTGCATTTGGGGAAGAAAAAAAAAGTCTGCATGTTATTATGGATGGAATCTTTGAATGCCAAATACTGAATTATTTATAGCTTCATTGTGCAAATGATACCCATGAGGACCTGTTAGATTGCAATATGCAATTGATACACTACACAAAAACACGGCTGTGTCATTCAGACTTTGTTCTGGTACTTTGGTGGGTCACCTTAAAACAGATATGAACACTCTCCAGAGGCAAAGCAGGAATACCTGGCAGCATTTTTGAAGTTGCAAGGGGTAAAAAAGGTTTGCATAAAGCCCCATGTAGCAAAAGATGGTCTGATCTGGATTACCCCATGTGGCAGTTTTCCACTGCCAACCCATGTCTCTACCAGTCGGCGTATTTCATGTTTTTCTGATGCTCCCCCTTCCTGTGAGCAACCCAGTCCCTTCTACCTTCAGCAGGTCCTACCTACACTATGGGCTCTGTAAACATGTGTGGGGTTTTCCACCTACAACCATGATTATTCATCACTTTCCCCCTCCAAACACCAAGCACTAAACAAGAAAGGTTAAGAAAGTGTACTTACTCACTACTTTGATCCTGTGCCTACATACCTGTTGCAGATAACATAAATAGAAGTTTCACAGTAAATTCATAAAGTTAAATGATTCTAAATGCTTTGTGAGCATGCCTTTTAATACAAATGTTAACTGCGCACCCTGTATTTTAATTCCACAAGTTTCCTGGCTTCAATTTGGCTTTTCAGAGGGAAATACAGTACAGAGTGAGAGAGACTCTGCTCCCACTCCATCATCCCCAATCTAATTCTGTCCTATTTTGCTGGGGTATATTTCCCTTTCCCTCTCTCCTAATTCACATTGTTCCTGCCTCTGTCTTTGTTGCTGGCTAGCAGGCATGCCAGCCAACTTTCCCTACTTTCATCTTCAAAGGAGGCAGGTGGGTTTTTCCCTAGTATGAGAAAAGGAAATTTAATGGAAATTAATAGCAATCTAATAGAAAAACAAAGTTAGGCACTGCAAATCTGGAATGTGATTTTTTTCTTGTGCCAGGCCATTCCTTGCATTTTTTCCTTCTTTGAGTAAGGCAAGTAATAGAAATGAGGAAACCGGGAATCTATAAGGGATCAGAAAGTAGTTTCTATTTATTCATCACCCTCCCTCTCTGGGCCAACACCAGAGGCTTCAGAGGATCCCACCTCTGAAGACAGCAGCTAGTATATCTTCCACATTGAGACTCATCCTATTTTTAAATACTGGCTTAATGCTTAAGATCTGAAGCACCAACTTCAATACCTTTATGTCATTTTGTTCTCTTCATTCTTTCCTTTCCAGCAATTTTGGTGTAACTTGCAAAGTTATCAGCAGACTTTATGTTTTCTTCCAGATCACTGATAAAGATATTGAGCTGCATTAGCTCCTTTGAAGCTGTTAAATAACCCATTAGAAGAAGTAGAAACGTGCTGATGTAGCTGCTAATTGGTTCCCAGAGCATTTGATATAGGTAAATTGATTTTGTATAGTCCTCCTTTTTTTTTTTTTTACCAGATTGTCATGCAGGGCTATATCAAATGACTTAAAGTAATCCATGTGTATTAAATCAATACATCTATCTTAAGCAACCACATTTTAGTCTCATCTTGCTGCTTGAATGCATCTATTTTCCACAAAAAAATTAAATTTACTAACATTGCACAAGCTACTACCTCTGAATAAGTTTCTATTTATTTCTGTCTTTATAATCTGTCTTTATTAGTATTTTGCCCAGGGTCTATGTAATGCTTGTAATTATCCAAACCCATTGCATTTATTCTTTACAGTGTGCCAAATTCACTTGTTACCAGTCATCTGAAATCTCCCCTGTGCACCAACATTACTTCAGAATGAAGATGAATGGCTCCAACAGTATTTCCACCAATTTTTTGTCATACTCTTGGGAGCGTTAGAGCCTGAAGATTTAAATGTGTTTTGTTTTCACTGATGAACGTTCTCTCACACATACAGCGAAAGGGGAAAAATTTCATACCACTTCATTCTCATAACAGAAAAAATCCATCTTTTCAAAGTAGCTTAGTAAAAACTGTGCTTTATTATCCAGAAACTAGTTTCTACAGGAATTCATATCAAAGAAATTGTTGTGTTTTGTTCCTGTTAGCTATCCAGAGACAATACAATTGTGACAGAAATGGCTGACCTGGGTTTTGGCCTATGCATCAGCAACAGAACTTTAAGTTAAAATACTGGATGTTCAGTTGTAGGGATGGCTATGCTAAAATGATTACTCTTTAGGTAATTTTCACATTCTAAGTTTTGTTTTCAAGCCTGGCATGTAAACTTCAGCAAACCTTAGGAGGCTTTATCTGGATAGCTTTGATGGACAGCAAAGCAAGGAGCTGCATCATTACACTTTTACTAAGTCACATTTTAAATCTGACAATTAGGCTTTTCCTCAAAAACTGTCATGTATTGGGTAAAGTTTGTGTATTCCAGTGACATCATGTGGCCTCAGGGTCTCAAAGGCCTGACTCTAAATTTTCCTTATTCAATGCCCTCATAGAAGGATCCATCCTCTCTGACCTCTATCCAGAGAGGATGGATATATAAATTGGAGGCATTTACCTCAGTGGGAGAAGGATAACAATTTACACTCTGTTATAATCACTCAAAATCTCCCCCTCCACAGACCAGCTCTGAAAGATGCATGAAAGATCTAGGCAAACAACACCTGTGACATTATAGTAGTGGCTGTGTTTAAAACCACGATGACTACAAAATTTGATAGAAAGTTTTTCCATCACCTCATAACAGTTTTTATGACATGGTTGGGCATGAAATCAGGTGTCCTAGCTTGAAACACAGCCTCCTTACATTTCCAGAATGATCAGAAGACGCCAGAAGTTCCTGAACTCTGATTTCCTGCCTGTGTCTGCCTGGTTTGAAATATACATTGGAATTATCTAACATTGGGGATTTTTTATGGCTTGGAGCTCCACTAAATGGAATGAAAATTTCTGAAGCTGGTTGAAAATGCCAGGGATCACGTCTTTCCTTGAACATCTTGGGGAACAGGGACTTCTTATGGAAATCCTGTCACTATTTCACCAGGAGAGCTAGCTTTCTTCAAAAGCAGACCTGTCAGAAGGCAGCCTCAATTACTTTGGTATCTCCTGCGCTACCGGTGATGTGGGCTGAGTAATTTTGCCAAATAGCCAAGTAACCACTTTCTTAGAGCTTTGAAACCTGTAGCTCCCAGACATCCTCATCTCGCTGTCGCTGATGTGTTTTGAAACAGGCTTCTCAGGTGGCAGCTCTCCCTCTAATCTAGTAGTTGCTTCAGGTCCTGTAATTCTTTAAACTGTGTCTGTCACACAAGGAAGGGTGTCTATCACACACGGAAGGGTGCAATTTTCTGCCGTGGTATGCTTCTTTCACTGGTGTGTGATTCACAGTGAGATAAGATGAACGGTCTGAAAGACATGCCCGTTGACAGTGATGACTTGATGACTCAAGCCCTGTGGATTTTCTAAGGCATCAATTTCCTCCTGGGAGAAATAAAATAAAAATCCCTCCGTTTTAACTTTCAGTGATGGATGTTGTGTTACTGTAAAGCCTTTATACTGCCAGCAGCAAGTACCTAAGTACATACTATATGCTGTGGTTCAATCAGTCAGTGCAAACCTACTCGGATGCATTTATCACCACCTCATCCTTTCTTCTTTAGTCTTCTCTGGAGCAATTTGCCCATTTTGTGCAAATCCACCCATCATTCCAAGGCATCATTCAGGCAACATCAAGCTTAATGAAAATCCAAACCATGCAGGCAGGGTGGCTGCATTAAATGCACTGGAATGTATTAGCCAAAGCCCTTTGCCCAGGGTTCCAGCTCAGTAACTGATGTGCCATGGACTGCAGGAAAGGGTATCATCTTTTACTCAGTGGACTTTGTACTTTGTAAATTCAGGCTTACCCACAGGTAAAGATATGGTATCACTTTTTATAGGTGGAGCATAGGCACCGGATGTACTCTTAGTCCTGTGTTTGTCTATGCTCAGTTATTAGCTAGGGTTCTCAAGTAACTGTGGTGTTAACGTGGCTGTGTCGTGAAATGCATGTATATGCACTCTGACCATTTATAACGTGGTATCTTTTGTACCCCAAATCCAGATTTTGTCCTTCGGACATAGCTTTTGTTTCTTATCGCCTCGATGAAGTTGTGACCCCGTATCAATGCCATGTTGTTTGTCCCTTCTTTTCAGTTTGAAATGCTGTTTTCCCCCTTCAGAATTTTGTAATAAACATTACATTCTAGCTTTGTTTTCATTCCAAGAAACCTATTTCCCCTCCAGGAATTTCACCTCCTAAAACCATTAAAAAAAAAAAAAGGTAAAAAAATACTGTGGTGAAAAACTCAGATACAAAAAAAATGTTTTCCTTTTCTGGTGTCTCTGTCATAAGGAGACAAGTTTATCTGTTGAAAGCCCTTTCCTAGGTCATTGTGAGTTCATATTTCCAGCATATCTGAAGAATCTCCTTTGTATTCAAAACTGTCAAGAACCTGAGTCACCTCCATTAGAAATGTCAGCTTCTGTCCCTCCTTACTGAGATTATGGGGAGAAACATTTTGGTGTCAAAGGCTGTGGAGTAGGAGAATAGCTGGTAAGGTGCCAGCAGGCGGTTCAGGTTGCCACCTTGAAAGCAAATTTTCCTTGAGAATCAGGAATGACCTACAGAGCGTGGCAAAATTCAAAGTACAAACGGTATCTCTGAGGGACACGGTGCCAGGAAAGCTATTTCATTCTCGTTTGTGTTCCTGACTGTCTCAAGAAATAGCACAAAAAAGTTAAATCTTTATTTTGAGTGTCCTTCTTTCTGTGGGCTGTTACTAGATTCCTTCTACATATTTTATGCATTTAGTGCAAAATTATCCCACGTGATGAGTGATGAACACAGACAAGACCTTGGATATTCGGTAGTGATTCTGTGTTTGACAATGACTTGATTTTTTCCTGACCTAGAATATAGGAAAGTGATTTTGAAATGCACTGTTTTATCAAGGTTCCATCCATTGCTGTTTCTTGCTAAACCTCTGTGGAAACTCCCAACATGTATTTGTCAGCAAAGCAACTAGAGTCTTTGAAGACAAGAAGCAAGAATTTATTTTATAAGGTGCTTAACCTATTTCAACCCTATTAAATAAATAAAGTGGAAGTGTTACCATCCTCTTACTCATTTTTTATTTATTTTTAGTCAGTAACAATGGTATCATTTACCCCTCAAGTCTTGTAATATTGACCAAGAGGAAGGAACGTCATGTTCATTTTCCTCAAGGGCATCTCTCAGACATGTAAGCTGACTTCCTTATTGATTGGTACTTGTCAATATGTAATCAGAAGCATAGGGATCATTTCTGTTTTAGTCCATACTAGATCATCTCCCCAGAGCACTCTACTTGCTGTAGGTGAACAGTTGTTAGGTATTTAACTTTTTATTTAACCATGTATTTTACTGTTGTGGAAGGAGCAGGAGTGGCATTGACCAGGTAAAATAAATGTGAATTGAATGGATTTCAGGGGAAAGGCATTTTTGTTTTCTAAAATTCCCAGAGTGCAGCAAATAGAAAGGTTAAATGCTTCATCATAAATAAGGCATGTCTTAAAAAACTTTAGACAGCTGATGAGAAAGCTTGGGTTCTTAGGGAGGTTTTGAGAAAACAAGGTCAGTACTTTTAAAAAAAAAAACCTTTCTTTTTTTTTAGTTCTTCAGGGAGTCTCAGGGATAAAAATGATAAAAATGATTTTGTGCTGGAGAAATTTAACAGCCAGAAAAAGAAATCCTTCCTGAGCTGCTCAATGTTTAATACCTAACTAGAAGCCTCAAAATTCTCTTTTCTGTGTTGAATAATGGTATCGTATTAAAAACTTGTTAATTGGTATGACGCTAAGTGCAAGTTTGTACAGGTCTCTTACACCAAGTTCTGTCAGTGTACTATCAAAACATCTATGTTACAAAACTATTCCAGTAACACTTATTCACCTATCTCTTGAAAACACAATGATTACGAATGCTAGTACCATGAGCCTGTCCTCATATTCCTACAAAATGCACAGCAGTGGAAAATGGTAATGCAAATTAATCTGCATGAAGACTCACTTGGTAGTATCAAACACAGGCATTTTGCAATAAGGAGTCTTTTTAATCGAAGAAATCCATCTGAAATAGATATTTCATATACGACAAAAGCTGTATTATACCACATTATGCTAGCACTTATTCCTTCTCATCTTAACCTGTTAAATGTGGCCAATGATTGATTTTACAGTTTTTAGTGAAAAGTCTTACTTTTGAACTGAGACAGCATTCATAAACCAAGCAATGACTGAATCCCTGGTCCAGCTGTTAAAAAGTAGAAGATCAAAAGAGAACCTTATTGATGGTCAAGAACCCCATTACACAATGAAGGCACCTTATCCTTGATGTTGAGACCTTAGGGAGTAACCTGCACCAATTAATATTGTACAAATATCTTTGGTCTATCCTCCCATGACTGTTTTAACACTTCTAAGGAAAATTGCTCTGTAGCCTTGTGTAAAACAACATCAAGAGGGGATAAAACAGTAATAATTCTGCAGTTTACTGTTTTCCTTTCAGGGAAGGGAGGCATTTCTCAAACCCAGTAGTGGCCTAAACACTTTTGCAGATTAGGTGAGGGGGTGGAGGTATGAAGTAGCTACACAGACTATTTCATCAGCATTGCTGTCCTGATTTCAGTACAGTGCTCAGATCACAGCAGGGTGTCCTATGACGCTCTTTGCAGAAGGACTGAAACTGCAGTCATGAAGATTTTGAAGGCCAAAATGTCAAATACTTTTCCTTAAGTACCTCCAGACACAACCTTCAATCTTCAAAAGGAAAGCAGAGATTTATTTTCCAGCCAATTGTACAGCTCCCTTCTCATTGCTAAATTCAACTCCAGACTAACCTAAAGCACCACAAGAACAGGGTTCCAAGCCATGTAATAACATCCATTGACAATACAAGGACTGATCCATCAAGGGGCACAACTCTCTTTATGCACCTAAAGGCAAAACAGCATTCACTTCTGATTTTCCAACACACTGATAATAGTTAAGGGGCTTACTTAAGGCTTTCCTTAAGTACATCACCTTTTAGTTTACAGTTGTGTACCTGAGTTCATTCTTATTCATGTACAGCTGGAGCAAAGATACAAATTTTTTTCAAAATAATTATAATCGCTTTAAAGCAAGGAACTGATCCTGCTGGGTATCTATCCAGCAGTAGCTAAACTCAACATACGAAACCTCTTTGAAATACTGGTCTCTCATTACACAGAAAAATGGTGTTCTGTGCTATTATTTGAGTTGTGCCCCTTGTGTACCCATGTACATTGAGTTTATCACGGTAGGTAGAAAAGGGTTAGGCCAAATCCCTGTTTTTCCTTAATAAAAAAGAGTCCTCATAGTTGTAGTAACAACTTTGAAAATATGAGCCAAAAAGTGCAAAGACTTCTGGTGAGGTTAAAGGCCTCTTCAAACAATAGCACTAAGGGGTATGAAATACTGCATACTTCTTAAGAGTGTTCATTCTTAACGTCTAAACACAAGTTTGAGGGACCTAAGGGGGAAAAAAGAAATGCACCACCAAAATAAAAACATACAAAGGAGAAAGTGTCTTATGAGACATACCAGTCATTGCTGCTATTCAAAACTATTGGAAACTGGCAACTTTCTACTGATTGCTACTATTCTAAATTTCTACGCAGATACTGGCCACTCAGGTCCCTCTCTTCTAATGGATAAATCAAATAACTTATCAAAGGGATTTTCAGATCATCTTTCTCAGGTTTTTGAAAGTTCACCCGGACTGCAGGATCCCCCAGGAATGCACTCAGTTTCTGCTAAAAGGCCAGCCACACACGTTTCAAGCAGCATTTAAATCCCAGGCAAGTAATCCACAGACTGCAGACAGCCCTTTCTCAAGAGCAAATGATGTGCAAAATGGGAGCAATTTTGTTCCGCTTTATTGAAACCAGAGACATCCCCAAATCAGAGGCACTTAAAACATTTATTAGCGTTAATCATTGTAGGTTAAATAAAACACAAAAACTACATTTTAGGGCAAAAATATTATTAGGTATAATACAATTAATAGGAAAAACAAAAAGTAAAGTAGTAACAGATTGCAGCATCCTATACATGAAGCGAGTGGGTCCAGCCCAGTCAAAGCCCTTATATAAACAAAACAGAGGAAGAGTACTTAGCAGGTAATTTTAAACTCACAATTTATCACTGACTCTGGTTTAAATAATTAAAGGTAGAATAGTAAAATGTATCACTGTACTGAAACAGTCTGATTACAGCCAGAATGCTCACACATGTAATCTATCTAGTCACGCTTATTACCATGTGCCAAGAAGGATTAGTGAAAACATGGGACGACAGGTAACTTTTCTAGGTATTGATACAGGCCCATGTTACACTGCAGCACTTTAGATAGACATAATGTACCATGAACAAAAACAGTAAGTTGTTTCCTTTTTTTTTCTTTCTGAGTGTCACTTCATTACTTCAGAATCCCAATTCTTGAATAATAATGGCCTTTTTCAGATTTCTCAGTCTGCAAGACAAACTTTTCCTATAATATGCCATTTTCATGCGGAAGAATGGCAAGTCAACAATTGTACCTATGTTTATGTTCTTCCTACCTTGGATCTGCAACTTTAAGTTCTTAAAGGTGAAATGATCATTAACAAAAAATGTACTTACAGAATACAATGTGCAGTATATGAGAACCAGACATAGTGAAAAAACACTACATGTCAGTATAACAATATAAAACTGTACTTATATACACACACATATGCAAAGCATATATGAAAACTAGTTCCTTCATAATTTTGTTTTTAAACTAGTTCATGACAAGCTCGAGAAGCAAGTCACCCACAACTGGACAGTCACAGTCTTGAGTCACGGTGCAAACAAGCTCAACCAAATATCCTTGGCACTACAGCCTGTGCTTCAGTCTTGCAGCCAGCTCTCTTGAGAAAATAAATCTTGGACAAATCCAGCACCAGCTGGCTAACCGAGAACGGCAGCATTGATATTACTATTATTCTTCTTATTAGAGAAGATAAGCTAAAGAGTCAGGTGCTCCTGTACAGTAATTTAACTTTTCACCAGCCATTAACTACTAAGAAGAATTCCAGCTGCTGCTGAAACTTTCGGTTCTGAGATTGGGGTTTTTTTCTATGTAATTTTTCTGGCTGTTTATGAAGGATGGTTGTACTTTCCAAGCAACACAGGCACCAAAAGGAAGCAGAAATCATTAATTTTACACGTGAAAATCACAATTTTTGTAACAAATGAAATTTGAAGAGGTGTGTTAAAGCTACACTTCAGCTCTGACAAACAGCAGAGAGGCTACATCGTCATTGAAGGCGAGCCCTGTGTTCAGGGACAATGACAAATGCTCTGCACAGCACAGTGGCCTGTTATTTCTTCACCTGTGACTTCAGACTTCCCTACTGAAGCTCATGGTAACCCAAATATCAAGAACTTACACAATCAGAATCCTTATTTATTTAAATCTTTTTCTTGACTAAAAGCAGAATAAGGTGATTTAGATTTGCCCAACCAAATGCAAAAACATCTTTCAGTCTACTAAGTCAGCATTCAAATTTTACAAATCGGCCAGAGGTCCATTGTAAAAACCTCCAATTTTAGTCTGTTTTAACATATAACTCGTAAATCTGTTCTTATTCACATACTGCTCAATGGCAGCTGTGTATAGCTGGCTCTTCAAGACAACATCCCATACAGATCACCATCCATTGCCAGTTCTAGCATAAATTAGAAGGTACTCAGAATGGTCTTACAAAACTTTCAGACACCTCAATTAGGATTTAGTAAGTTTTGAGATGCCATGTTGAAAGAAAAAGAAATGTTACAATGATTTACAAAAGCTTAAAAATCAGTTATGCATTATTGCTTTATGTTGAACTAAAACTTAAGACACATCTGAAAACATGGGTTCCATCTCACCTTGTTTTCTGGGTTTTCAGGTCTGGCCTTTTACTGGGTTTTACTTAGGAAGAACCAGATCTCTTGCAGCATTGAGTCAAAGACCCCATAAATTGTATGAATCTGTGATGCTGGTAAGTTTGATATTTCTTTAGCACTGAAGACCAGGTTAAGCGCCCTCTCCTCAGCCAGGTCAAAGAGCCAAGCACCACTGTGAGACTTGCTTGTACCAGGAAGGGATTAAATGTTCCCTAAAGGAGCCTGTCTCCCTCCCCAGCTATCAACAATGATGATTGCTGAATTTTCACTTAAATAACCCTGGATTATCAGTAAAATAGTTGCTGCAACGAGTCAGAGACATGGATTGTGTATCAGCACAGGTGACAACTGAAAGTTTACCAAAAATATCCAAGGGCGTATTTTCAATTATGAGTGCTTTCAAAGGAGGCCAAAATACAGGAGAAACAGATTATATGTGAAAAACAATGCAGTTTAGATTCTTAGATAAAATCCAGAGGGACATTTCCCACCTATAACTACTCTAGGCCCTCTGGAGACAAAATGTTCCTGTTGATTTTATCTGGCTCTGTCTCAAGCCCTAATAATTAGTGACATTTTATCAAAGTAATCTCACAACCAGCCAATAAGGTCTGGTTTTTATGTATAAACACAGAAACCACGCTCTTAGCCTTCCTGTTCATGATTTATTGCAGAGAGTTGTTTTTCCCGTTTGTTTGCTTTTTTCTAAGTTTCCCCCAAAATGTGCAGTGGCAATAATTTTCCTCATAAGAGAACAAACTAACATTGTGGAATGCAGGCTAAACTCTGTTTTTGAATTCCACATTTCTTACCCTAATTGCCATTTCCAATGACATTGAAGAAAAAGATAAACTTGGATTTTATAATCTCAGTCACACAGATTCATAAAAGATGGAAGTGGAAAATGCATACAGTTTTACACTATTACTAGTTCATAACCATCTACAGCATTTTTTCCCTACACTGCATTTTCAAGTGCATCATGCTTCAAAGGTATCACAGAGTGGGTCTTCCACACCACATCTTGACTCAAACGAGGGGACTACTCCAAAAATTCACAGAATTACCTTTGTAAACAAACGTTCAGGTTTGTTTTATTAGATTTCAGCCTCTAATGCCAAATTATACTGTGATCTCTCAAGCAGTTTTTGTACAGAAATAGAATTCTTTAAACTCAAAGACCTCTTGGAGCGCAGCAGTCAGACCACGAGGAGTGAGGCACTGTGGCTTCCTCTTTTAAAACTCAAGGAACAGGCAACTTTGAACAGAGACAACTTTGGTCTGGGGCACAGATTTGGAGGAAACCTGGTAAGTAGTGGAGATTAAGCCTGTATTTACATTCTTTTTACATTTTCAGTAATTAATGAAGCCTACACCCTGCACGGGAAATCATTTCAGTCACAGCACAGTGGCTGCCTTTTCACTTCTTTCTGAAGCACACCAGAACTGTGTGGGGTCCAGCAGCTTCCCTCATGGCAACCCCTTCTTTCACATACACAGCACCTCCTGACACAGATTTTGACTTCTAGTCTGTAAAAACTGCATTTGCTCATCCTTGGATCCATATTCTTTTTCTTCAGTTGGCAAATTCAGTCCATTTCTTGGTGATGTTTACTGAAAGTGTGAGATGAAGCTACAGATTTAGAGAAACATTGGAGCAGAGTCCAGCTAAAAAGATGGCAGAGAAACCATAAACCAAAATTCAGGTTTTATGTTTGTTTTTTTTTTTACCCTATTATTACAGAGAAAACTGTAAAAACATGCCAAGTCCACTTTGCAGTGTAAAAGATAAGTTTTTGCAGCAAACCTAAATTTTATATATAAACCAATCTTTTTATTAAAGAAGATACCCTAGTCACTGGTTTAAACAGAGAATCGGAGTACTTTGACATTGTAATTTTGACAGGATATTAGAGAGGATTTTCCAACTGGGTTTTGCAAAATCCCTTTGAAGTAAAGCCGTCTGCTTCTGGTCCTTGCGGTATTGCTCATGGGAAGTATTGAAATTACTGCTTTCAAGATAAGGAGCCACGTCACTGAGATCACAAAGTCCTTTCTCAGTGAAAAAAAAAAAAAAGCAAATGGTGCTGTTTTTCAAGTAAATGTAAAAAGATCAAGTTGGGTCAGCAGCACCGCCTACCCGTCTGTGAAGTCTGCTTTCCAAGTTTGATTGCTCCATTGTTACTGTTTTCATGAGGATCCAAGGGTGGAATTTGCCGACCTGAAACACATGAGGAGACAATGGATTCAATTTTCCTGATACATTAACAACACCACATGCAGGTAACAGCTAAGGATTTAGCCTGCATAAGAATTACATCTGTGAAACTTCACCAGAAAACAACCATCTCCTGTGTACCTTAGGTATTTTTCCTTCCACCTTGCTTATGAAAAGACATTTTCATATTTAAAAAAGCTTATGAAATACGGCTATTGAGAATGCATGTATTACAGTGAAATTATATTATCCCTGTCTATAAAAAACCTAGTTATCTTACTGAGCAACTTACAATTAAGAAAGAGAAAAATCTCAGCTTTCTCCTAATTCCACTTAAATGTGAATGGTGCAAATTTAATGAGATTGTGCCTGTCCTAAATCTGCATGGCATTTAGTGCTTACACACTAGAGTTTTACAAAGCATTGTACCTACACTTGAGAGAGAAAAACAAATCTGTTCTTTCCACTGGATCCCTCCTTCCTTTGAAGGGTACCCATGTCCTTCTAGTTCACAGCTTCCATTATTTAACATCAACACCATCCCCAAACTCTCCTGACTTTTTAATAATCTTACGGATTGATTATTTAAAGTGTTTGAAAGAATTTCAGCCATCACAGGAGAGCTAGACATCTCTCCTGGGGCAGCAGGGCACTGCTCCAACTCTCTCCCTGTGGTGCCCTTTTAGTACTGCTGCATCTTTTGTCTAACTGGCTTCCTGTTAATGGACAACATACAATCTACTTAATAATTAGAATTATAAATGGAAAAACAAGATCCCTCCCAGGTCCAATCTATCCTCTGTCTCTGGTGTGCACCTAGCTTTTCCATTAAACTCTTGTGTGACCTTTCCATCAGTACCTTGAGATCTTACAGTCACCGTAATGTACTTTCTCATAACTGTGGATTTCTTGGAAATGTTTTTCCAAAGCCGAATCTACTTTCTTTGAATGGCTCCTTGTTTTACTATTACCCATGTAAAATAACAAGAGTTAAGATCTTTAGTGTTTATTATATGCCACTTTCAGAGAACACAAAGTTCAGGTCATCATGGATTATACACTTTAGATTTCCCCATCCTTTACTTCATTGACTCACAGCTCTCTCTTACTGAATATTCCATGAGTTTTGTGCCTGTGTTGAAGTCCGAGTCCTACAAATCACTTGGGGGAGTGGTTGTGGGTGGGTGAGTTAAAAGCATTCTGGTAAAATCCAATCCCAATGCAAAATTTCATCTCTAACACTCATCCTTAAATTACCTTTCGCCAAGTCCATCAGAATTTCACCTTGCTCAGCCAATTTTACACAGGTATATCATATGAGAAAAGCAGAGTATCTTGTGTGTTTGCACAACTGAACGAGAAGGGGAAAATTCCTCACATTGCTGAGCTAAAGATACTGTATTTGGTCCAAGAGAATGAGAAATGGGTATCTTGAGGGCTGAAGCATGTATAAGCACTGACATTACAATGCTGAACTCTATTCAGGTCACTAAAATACCAACTTCACACCCTGCTTAACATTCTGTTTGGACTTCATGCCTGTAAAGTAAAACAAAAAGTAGAATAGGTGGTTATAGACCCAGCTCTCACATGTATTAGTTCTCCTGGCTTTATTTGGAGACAAAGAAAGCCCACTAATTCTTAAAACTCTAGAGAATATGAAGAACATAGTATCTGTGAGAGGCTTTCCAAGTAGGTACCACTGTTGTTGTAGAGACCCGCAGAGAACTTCTGCACTAGGTACCTACTACTTCCAAAGTGCTTTCAACTCAGTCCCAGGTAAAATATAACCCTGTCAATTTAACTAGAAGCACAACATAGCTAAAACACTGGAATCTACAAACATGGTTTTCATACTGTGCCATTAAGCAAATATCCTGTAAACATCTTCTAACATTAACTTTGGAAGAGGAGAGCTTTAACATGCAAAGTAGCCTCTCATTTTAGAACTCCACATTAAACAACTACATGATCTCTATTTGTTTTTCATTCAGAGTTTCAGATTTCTTATGAGCTTCAAGACTTCTCCACAGTACTCTTGATTTGCATACCCAGAAGCAGGCAAACTTATCTTTGGAGCAAAAACCATGCAGGCTTCAAGGCCAGCAAGCAGTTTGTCCAGTTCAGACCAGGACACAAGGTATATTGTTAAGAATGCCCTGGATTTAATTCATTTCTCAAAACAATAAAACCCACAGAGATAACAACTACAAATAATAAAAGCAAAAGAACTCTAGACATATTTGCTGGTTAGTTATTCTGGCCTTTGAACTTAAGTACTGTTTATTACGAACTAGCCATGTTTTCTGCTGTTTAGATACCGCCACCCCACCTTGAACTCAATGCAAGGAAATAAATGTTTAAACAGTCTAAACTTGTTTTCAGGTTTGAGAATATTTTTTTCAGTAGGTGAGTCTCACTATTTCTCTTATTGCTAGAATTATTAAACCATCAAGTTAAATCATTTTCGTTTTAGTAACAAGACATCCCTGCCTAACCAATTTTTACCATTACAGGAATAACTATGTTGGAGCATAAAACTCCATCTAACACCTGAGAATCAGCTCCACAGCAAATGATCTAGTGATTTTTCATCAAGCATGGGGAAAAGTGAATAAAAGAACTCAGAAATCTGTTGGACTGATTGTCTTTCCCTAGGCCTCCCTGACAGCCAGTCTCACAGCAGACACTATAACAGAGAAGGGCTTAAGCAGGAGCAGAACACTAAGGATAAGCAATGAAATGCTGAGCCCACACCCACACTTCCTGCTTCTAAACCAGCTCAATCACTATTGCCACCTAAAAGCACTGTGATCATCTCATCTTGTAATTCAGCTCCTGACAAATATGGCATCAATATTGCTGACACCAACTCAAATGTAGGTGGCACTGAGTCAGGATCAACAGAGGTCATAAATGGAATTAATTTTAGAAAGTATATACTCATTTAAAATTTGTATCTCGCTGGCATCCATAGTCTCTCTTCCAGAGCAATAGAAAACACTCCGGTATTAGATACCGTAAATTAACATTGCTGTAGGGTATTTCTTTCATGCAGTTCATGTCAGAAAGGAGCAGCAGTGCTCTGACATTCAGCCCTGCAATTCTCATGCTGAAGAGATAAATAGATTAGGGTAATTCCTCTTCAAACTGAAGACTGCTCTGTAAACACAGTCAGCTCAAAAGGACTCATGGAATCATAGAACAGTTTGGGTTGAAAGAGAACTTGATCATCTAGTTCCAAATCCCCCTGCCACAGGCAGGGACGTCCTTCATTAGGTCAAGTTGCTCAGGGTTCTGCTCAACCTGGTCTTGAACACTGCCAGGGATGGGGCATCCACACCCTCCTGAGGCAACCTGTTCTCATCTGTTGCTTAACTTAAGATGACAAACTAGACCACAAATAGAGGCTTTGCTCTGTTTTGTAGAGCAGGACACAACTAGTCACCTTGCCAAAGGTCATCAAAAGCACATCTTAGGATTCCAGACAAAATGGTTAATCACACAGAGAATATGTGTACATTTATCTAAGAATTCTGCAACTAAACTAGAGGAAACATAAGTGAAACAGCATAAAAGTCCCACATGGTTCCCACTGCTGATATTCCTACAAGGTGAGTTGCTGACTGCAATTTAAAAATTTGATTTTGCACTAATATTATTAAATACATGATTATATATTTTGGTTTCATTTCACTAAGGTTCAGACATGTTTCACAGATTCTGTGCAATGAAAGTGTTTGTAACCATGCACGTCTACACATTCCTGCAGAGGTCTTGGTGACCTCCATTATCTCATCCCAGTAAACACACCACAGCGTGTCAAATAAGTGCCACAAGAGACTGCTCAAATGGAGGGTTACAGAAGTTGTCACAGTTCTGAAGTGAACCATCCAGGTGAAAAGCACTAAGGCAACTGCAACTCCTCCCTTCTGGCATGTTTGTGCTGGGCTGAGGCAGTCCAGGATGAAGGTCAGAGTCTTCTCCAAAGCCTGGTAGAGTTCCAACTCCTGCTACTGAATCTGAGATTTGTTAAGAGATTAATCAGCACTGTGGGCGTTGCTGTTCTGACAGTGCCAAAGGCAAAGAGATTGGGAAACAGGAGGGTGGGACAAGAGGTAAACAAAATGTGAAGGGAGAAAAATGAAAACCAGAGCAGGGGAGCAAGAGAGACAACAACGACTGGGTGACAGCTCAGTGAGCAGAACTTGAAGAACAGTGGATGGGGACTGCCCTGCTGCAGCTGAAAGCAGGATGCATCACCACAGTAATAAAAGCTGCTCACTTTGCTCCTTTTGGAATGCAATGCTCCACTTAGAAGCTGTGACATTCATTAGCTCAGAAAAATCACGGTTGGAGCTGAGCTTTTCGGTTTTGTTTGGAATTTTTAACATGAAACTAGTTTCATCACTGACTTGTACAAGACTGCACAAAAGGAAAGGTTGGAAACAGCCTTAAAGCTGAGCGTAAGGATATAGAAACCCCACTGTTAGCTTGCAGACAAAGGGACAAACACAACAGCACATCAAACAGATACTCATTTAGTGTGGAAACAGATGTGTTGTGATCAGCCTGAGCTGGCGCATTCAGATGATGAAGTCAAGTCCCAAAGAAGCACAGTCCTGCTACCTCCCACAACAATCCTAAGAGGCAATCAGAGCACTGCACTTCAATCAGTGACTTTCTCTGCATTTCTCTCCATCTTCCTGAAAATCTTCTACAATATAATTTTTATGGGGCTGGTGAGATTTTTGTTAGTGAAATCCATTTTACTCTGCCCCAGAGCAGCAGCCTGACAGCTATCACAGCTCAGGTGAGCTTTTCTAATGGCTCACCTGAGAAAAGGTCAACTTTGTCAAGTGGTGGTACAACAGCTATACAATGTCCAGAACCTCCTCCTCAAATTGCCCACTGTATCACAGCAATAGAAGCCACTGCAAAGCACTGCTCTCGATGAACCTCATTAATAAAGAACAGCCATTTGTGAAGACACAACAGAATGAAGCAGGCACATCTTATCCAACAGTTTTGGCAGTTTTCTGCACCTGTAGGATTTAAGACAGTCTCACTTCACATCTCCCCAAATCCTCTCAGCCTTTGAATCCCATTTCACTGGTATTTTAGAAGTTCCCCACGTTCTCACGTGTCATAGAAGTTGGCCTGCTAGTCTAACTTTTTTTCTCACCCGTATTTATAGTGAAGTAAGATTCCCCAACTGACAGAGATGACTGCTGTTTACTCATGTTGTAAGTTTTCACGCAAGGGAACACATACTTACAATAAAATCTATTGCATAACTGAACATAGTTAAGTTGCAATTATTTTAATACTCCTAATAGCCCATCTAACAGCATGCAAGAAAATAAAGCCTTTGTTTTGTTTTAATTTTAAGGCAAAAGCATAGATTGCTGACACCGAAGTTCTTGCTAGGAGAAGCAGCAATATAACTACATTTTGCTCATTTAATTAAAATCTCTGGAAAAAAACCCCAAAAAACAACAACTAACAAATACTTAAATCCCGGATGCATCAAAGTCAACAACAGTAGTCCTAATGACTTTAATTACTAAGAGATCCAACCTTGATTCAAGGTCCTGCTGTAATTAACTTTGGGCTGTTTCAGTTTATTTACTAGTTTACATTGAAGACCTCTCCTTGTTTGGTGAAAAACCCAGTAACTCACGTTTAACTTTAGGAGCAATCCAAAGGTCATTATGTTTTGCTCCATTCACTAAAATTTGAAAGCAAGAGGAGAACTAATCCTAGAACACAAGGAGCATAAACTGTAAAGAATATAATCTCAAATATAAATTCAGACAGTGTTTTTGCATCCTTTTGCGCTCCCTACAAAAATTTGATTAGGAGTTTGTGAATTGCTTTGTAACAGAAATGTACTTGCTTTTCTTAAAATATCTTTCATAGACTTCTTCAAAGTAGTTCACAAATACCTGCAAATCAGCAGATAACAGGATGAAAATCACCATACTCATCACTCACAAAGATTGAAGATTGGCCATCTGCAATTCCACCCATCCAACTCCATCTGAGTCAGTGCAAACACTGAATGTCTGCTGAAAGGATCCCTTCCCCATTCCACAGACAGACATTCCACACCTTCCTCTTTAGATTGTCCAGTATACAACTGGTTAAAATGTAAACTCTAGAGATTGAGTTTGATCTGGTTTTTTTAATCTCCTAGTATTTCTAGGAAACAAGTATTTGGGTTACATTAAATATTCAATATATGAGCAGCTGGCAAGGCATCAGAAAAACAATAGCTTCATATATTTATAACTGTGCATTTACCACATGAAAGGTTGAATCCCAAGGCAGAAGCCCTTCTCCAATTAGGAAGCCTCATCTGGGAAAAACACTCTTATCTGGAGTTTTAAACATCACCCTCTCTCTCCTTCTCATAGTACTAGCATCGGTGAGACTGAGCGTGCTAAACACTCTTGACACGCTCTTCACAGACTGATTCTGATAATCTTGTTCCCCACTTCCTTCCCACCCTTGGCAGAAGGTGCTGAAATGCTTCAACCTTGCCCTCTTTGGTAGCACACCTATCTCCAACATGTGTTGGATGGAGCCCTGAGCAACCTGATGTAGTGGGTGGCACCCCTGCCCATGGCAGGGAGTTTGAACTAGACGATCTTTAACGTCCCTTCCAACCCAAACCATCCTATGGTTCTATGATTTTCCAGACTTTAAAAAAATAATCCATGGCCATACTTTGTTTGTTTAAGCACAAGTTTATTTCATATTTCACTTGACTAGGTATTCTTCAGCAGCTTACTCGTCCCACCATTTGCTCACCTTTGGACCTACTGATGCAGACTGGTATTAACCTGGGAGGTACAGTCTCAGCTTTGCCATTTACGGAGGATGACTTTTACATCATCTGCTCTTTTGAATCTGGGGCACCTTCACACTGAGGTAGCAGGCAACACACGCAGGCTGAAGGGAAACAGCTGGGCGTGTTCTAGATTTGAAGAAGGTAACTAAGGCTTATCTGAGTTGCTAAATGAACAGGTGTCTGAAAATTGCAAGGGTGTGATTGCCACTAAGTGATAGTACACATGGGGCAGCTTGTTTAGTCTTTGAAAACCAGCCAGGCACAAGCAAAGGTCAGTGGACAAAGGTCAGCCCTACAACCAAGAAGGGGCAATACAGAACTGGTGTGACCCCCTGCACAGGCACAGCTTTATTATACTGTTATTGTATAATACATTCCTGGTATTTTTGCTGCTGCTAAAGTATAAACCAGCGACAAGGAACCATTGTGCCTATGATTCTTTTAAGGCTGGGAATAAAAAGTTAGTAACATTTGATCCTGTAGAAACTTGGCTATTAAAAAAGAATACTGGAACACATGAAAAGAACAATATACTGTTAAGCCCTTTTTATGTCAAAAACCTCTAAAGAAAGACATTGGGAAAAATTTAGCTCAAGTGGGGAATATACAACTGTATTAAAAATATTCTTTTCATGTTTACAGCGACATAAATCAGCCACGTGATATTTCACAATCACGGCAAGCCTTCAGTCAGGCACTGCTAAGTGCAACCAGGGTAAGTGTAGTGGCTTGCCACTCGAAATCACATGGGTACAGCAGAACCCAGGAGCTGCAACCCATTACTCAGCTCAGTGCAAACCCTTCAGCACAGAAAACACCGACTTTGCTGACTTGTGCTCAGTCTGTCTCCTCAGCCTTATCTGCCTAAGCATACTGACTGCAGAGTACTTCTCCTGCCAAATTTGACCCATCCTCAAAAATTCAGAAACTTTTACTGATTCTAGTCTTTTATATCTTGTATTTTCTTGAGAAGAATTAAGGACAATGACTTCATGTGAGACTGTGTTATGAAGACATCCCTCTAAGCAGTCAAATCCTCAAATACTGAGAGAAAATTTATTTTAAAAAATCTTTTAAGCATAGTGTAACACAATAATCTTAGAAATTAAATGGTCTGTCTATAATCTCTAATTTTTCCAAGATTTTTCTGGATGTCAGCAAAACATCTCAGTTCCCTTTTTTTCTTTACACCTTCTTTATATCATTATTATGAGTAAGTTTTTCCCATTATACTATTTCACGCCATTCATAACATTGTCCCTGGAAAAGAGACAGTTGTTAGACACCTTAGAAAGGAAAAACGTTTATGTTAAAATGCCCCTGGGAAGTGAAAAGCATAAGCAAGCAGGAGGTAAATTGTTTAGCTAAATTTAGCTGTTTGTGGTATCAATTTCAAGGAGGATTTAAGGGAGAAATTCTCCACGCATGTTGGAATATTCTTTCAAATCTAGGCTGTAAAGTAGACAACACATACAGTCCAAGGTAAAGAGAAGCTGCTGTCTCACTGTTCAGAGGCTGGGGAGCTGCACCATGCCCTTCTACAGCAGCACAAAGAGAAGGGCACGAGCTCTCAGGCAGCGTGAAAGCAAAACTAAAGCTGCAGTGTGACTTCCAGGGCACCGCGCAAACAAAATTAATCAACAGGCAGGGAGACACGACCTCTGAGGGACTTCATATACTGAAAAGGCAGAAATGCTGCTATGCAACTTTGGCAGAGACACGCTTTTTTTGGAAATTGTACCAAGACTGAAGTGGTGTAAAATATCCAAAAGTTACTTATCAACACCTGCTGCCTAGTCACAACCATTCTAATTAATCCTCCTGCTAATCAAGCATTTTTCACTTGGTTTCCACTTTATTTCCATAAACATACACTACCAACTCTCTTTTCTCTCCGCTGAGTGCTCGATAAGGTCACAAGTACATCCACTGAGACCAAATATTTCTATATATAGAAATAATTGCCCATGGAATTAAGTACACTTGCCTGGGTATCTAGTTCACACTAAACTTAATTTAGCTGATTTTCCTTGTCTATTACATCCATTATTAGGGACGGTGCATGCTGCCAGCTGCAGCAATGCCTATCAAAGATGGAAACTAATTATCTCATTACGTGGCAAGAATGAGTTCCTCTGCAAGAACATTCACAACCATCAGACGCAGACAAACAAGTAAACTATCACAAGGAAGAACCAGTTCCTCCAGACAGCCATGTTACACACACCTCCTTTTTAAAAGGAGGGAAAAGAAAGGTAGCGTATTCTAGGAATACTCATTCTCGTTTACCATTTCAAATACATCCTAGGGAAGTGAAGCAAACACCCAGGCCACATCTCAGGCAAAGTGTGGTAGGTAATATCAGCTGATTACAAATATATGAAATAAAATACAGTAACTGCAAGGAAACAAGGTTGAGTTTCTGGACATACGGTCTCCAAGGTCTCTGCACCCCAGAACAGGATTCAGGGAGAGGAGGAACCACCAGTAGTGGAAGAGGATCAGGTCATGGAGCTCTGAAGAAATCTCAACATAAAATCTGAGGATGCATAGGGAGCAAGCCAGTGCCACTGCAAGGCTGTTCTTTATCATCCCTATTGTTTTTGAAAGGTTGTGGAGAAGGGTGAATGATATATCTTCTCTTCAAAAAGGGCAGTAACGAGCCATGGATCTACAGGCTGCTTAGCCTCACTCTACTTCCTGGAAAAATCACAGAGCAAATCCTCTGAGAAGCTGCTTCTGAGCACAGGGTGACCAGGACCAGTCAGTATGGACTTAGAAAGGGTTAACCATCTTCAACCAACCTAGTTGCCGGTATGACTGGATCTCGGAATGAAGGAGAGCACTGAATGTTGTCTACCTCAACTTTAGCAAGGCTTTCAATACTTCTCCCTACAGAATCCTGGTATATCCAAGTTGACAAGCTGGCACAAATTCAGAGGAGGGCTGCAAGACAGTCAGGGCTGGAGCATTTTCTCTGTGAGGAAAGCTGAGGAAACAGGGACAGTTCAGCCTGGAGACAAGAAGGCTTTGGTAGACCGCAAAGCTGTCTGTCAGCACCTATGGGAAAGACTTCTAAGAAGACTGAAAGAGGCTCTTTAGTGAGGTGCATCCAGGACAAGGAGAGTGGTGGCTGTGAATTGAATCAGAATAGGTTCTGGCTTGATACAACAGGGTGGGGATGTCACTGGGAGGACCATTTAAACACTGGACTCAGCTGCCAAAAAGGTTGTGGAACCTCTGCTCTGGGGTCCACCTAGACAATGGCCCAAGTAAACCTGGTCTGAATTCACTATCAAGTCTGCTTAGAGTAGCAAGTTGGACTCAAGGTCTAGTGGGGTCCCTTCCAGCCTGCAAACTCCTTCCCACTTGCAGACAGAGACCAACACTGTTACCCCCAGAAGACAGACTAAGACCTTTTTTTCTTTTCCTCATGATGAGTGCTAATCTCATCATGTTTAAAAGATGTGGAGAGAAATTTATGTGAGTTTTTTTTAAAATGGATTTCATTGCAGTGACTACTTTCTACTTATCAATGCCCTCCAGGAGCATTTATAAACATTTAAGTTCTTCTCAAATGATGATTAAGATCACCAGTATCACCCCTACAGCAGGCTCGATCTGAGAGAAGATGTGATCCATGTCACAGTTTATATACAGATTTAGAATGAACAGGCTTATCCTGTATCTACTATGTTTTGCTCTGGTGTATTCAAAGTTGTTCTTAAGTTTACCTCTGTATAAACAGCAGCCATACTACTGGCTCAGTGGGATTTATTGATGCCCTCAGGAAAGTAGTTTATAGACACAAAACAAACAGGGATTTTCAGAAGACCTCCAAACAATAAGAATTAATTAATTAAATAAAGGAAAAATTTACTTACTTATTCCTTGAAAAAGTTCTTCAATGTTAACAGCATTCTTTGCACTGGTTTCAACAACAATTGCACCTATAGATTCTGCATACTCTTTGGCATCCTTCATAGGAACCTCCCTACAAAAAAAAACCACAACCAAACAAAAAAAACATTTACAAATAAAAGAAGCCAAACTAAAATTCATTTTTTTTGGAAGAAGCCCAACCTCAACATAGCCTGATCAGAAAAGCATTAATATGCTCTTCTTCCCTGCAAAAATAATACTTTCTTTGTATGGCATTTAGATCATCATATTCAAAATGTTAACATTTCAACAGTGATCAATCTGCAGATTTCTGGGACTTGCTGTTGACTTCATGCCTTGAAAGAAGGAAGATAACGTAAACGACAACCTATTTGTCTGTATTTTAAGCTTGACTCTGATAAGAAAAGCATTAAAATGCGTGAGAAAAGACATACAACTCTGCTGATCCAGGCAGCAGGCAGCACTCTCCACATACCAATTGCTCAAACAAGATAGGGTATGGCTGTTGTGGGTGAACACGATAAGAACATCATATGTCTTGGTCTTTGCAAGCAGCAAGGAAACAAGAGAGATTCTGAAATAAATACGAAAGCACATCAGCAACAGCAATCTGTGAGTGCCAGTTCGCTGGGGAAAGACTACCATTCTGTGCCATGTCACCAAAGTGACACCATCTTAAAATCCTGGGTAGAACGCCCATTTTGAAGCCAGTACTTCATATGTCAAAAGCTGGTAATTGCAGTTTCCAATATACGACAGTCTTCTGCTTTAGACAAGCAAGGCTCATGCTGACCTTGTATCTGCCTGAGTGAGGTGGCAAAGCTGGATCTGCCCATGTGTGCTGCTGTCTGTAACTACTCCTATTCTTAACTTCTGGGCAACACCTGAGAATCAGAGACTGAACAAGCTGACAGGCACCCAAGGTATACCCGATTAGGGGAGCACATGCTGAAAAACTAGGCTGCCAGCACTGCTTTACTTCCAGTTTTTCAGTACATCAGCTGGTGTGGTTTGTGTGGCTTTATAGATGTCTGTTGCATATGCAGAACTTGCACCAACAACTTCACTCCACAGTTCCGATATACCAATCTAGACTCCTCATACAATTCCCTCCAAGTATGACTGCCTTGGACCTACATGGAATCACAGAAATGCAATTTCACAATTAGCTTATGGAGCTGTACGTTTTAAATAAATCAGACCTGCTGCTCATGGGAAACATGAAGGGAGGCAGAATAATTGCCTGATTTATAATAAATCTTTTTCAAAAAAATAGCCTACAATTCCAATATCTGGATTCAGAGCTTGTTACCATTACTTGCTTCTTTGTATTACATATCCTTACATTGCAGAAGACATAAGGAAAGCAGCATTCCCCTTAATAATTCTGAAATAGCACCTTGGCCTTTATTATGAAAGGTACTACTATCTGCAGATAGCCCTGGAGATAAGAAAAAAGGAACTTAACTACGTAACACAATATTCAAACAACAGTAAAGGGAGAAATTTGAAAGCACAGGGTTATGTAATTAAGACTGTCAACCTGTGCAACTTGGATGTGAAAGGAAACTTCAGGAACCAAAGAAACAGGAATGCAGCAGCAAGTAACAATATTCCAAGGAAGCATCACAAAACTACAAATGCTGGAACTCTTTAGAAAAGCGATGAATACATGCAAGATGAAGCCATGTTGGCTGTCCTGAATCACCTCCCTGACCTCCATGTGCCTTAACACAGCTCCTGGGAGGATCTGTTCCATGATCCTCCCAGGCACAGAGGTGAGGCTGACAGGTCGGTAGTTCTCGCTGTCCTCCTTTCCATCCTTTTTGAAGACGGGTATAATGTTTCCCGCTTTTCAGTCACCTGGGACTTAATGACTTTTCAAATATCACAGAGAGTGGCTTGGCAACTACATCAGTCAATTCCCTCATGACTCTGGGATGCATCTCATTGGGTCTCACAGCCTTATGTAAATTCAGGTTCCTCAGGTGATCATGAACGTGATCTTCCCTTACAGTGGGAGGCAGTTTGCTCTCCCAGTCCCCATCCTGCTGTCCATCCACTTGAGAGGTGCAGGAAGAGAGGTTGCCACTGAAGAGAGGCAAAAAAGCTGTTGAGTACCTCAACCTTCTCCTCACCCATTGTCAGCAGTTTTCCAGCGATGTTTATCAGAGGGGGTACACCTTCTTTGACCTTCCTTTTCTGGTTAACATGCCTGTAGAAGCCCTCCTGTTATTCTTTGTGTTCCTTGCCAGGTTCAGTATCAGCTTTGTCTTGGCCTTTCTTACCCTATCCCTACACAACTCAACTTCATCTATATATTCTTCGCAGAATACTTGTCCTTGTTTCCTCTGTGCATTTGCTTCTTTCCCTTTAGTTTGACCAGTATTTCCCATGGCAGTCTTTTGCCTTCCTTGCCCGATTTCTTCCTCCTGGGGATTGCCAGCTCTTGCATTCTATGGAAGACTTCCTTAAAGATCTGCCAAATCAGTTCTAAAAGATGTCAATTATTTTATTTTATCTTTTCCAAATTATTCTCTTGACTCAATCCCCCTTGAGATTTTCTGAATAATTAGTGAATACAGAAATATTCTGGATGCATGGAGTGAAGATCTGAGCATGAAATTCTGCTGAATACTCTTAACCAAGGATTTCCAGGGAACACAATTTGCTAAGAAGATGGACCACATTTTTAGGGAAGTGAACACTTCTTAGTTGCTGTTAGAACTATTGACTTCTACAATGCTCAGAAAAGTATTTTGGACACATTTTAGCATTGAAGTTTCAGCTCCTGTCTTTGAAACTACTTTTTAATGACCCACCAGAAGAACAGGACACATATCGGAAGAAAGTCTATTATTATTACTTAAAGGTATGCTGAACACTCAGCAGTACTAGAGCTGACAGTACCACAAGAAAGATGAGGACTTACACTTCAAAAAATCGCTTGCCTATCTGTGGAAATTCCTTCAAACTGGAGAAGAAATTTACTTCAACAGAGCACCAAACGCTGCTGATAGATTATTAACAATGTTGAGGAAAAGCAGCATGACCCATAAGTGTCCCAAATACATCTTGGAAGCTCAAAACCAAACTTCAGATTCTAAACGAGGAGTGTAAGATGGACAGTGACTATAAGAAATAGTGCCAGTCTTTTCCCAAAGGAAGATAAGCAGTTCTTATTGCTTATATTCATTCCTCCTTACATTATATCCTACACTCTTAGAGATGGCAGAATCAAATCGACTTGAACTGGGTCAGCTTGTTCTCTTCTGCATCTATTCACGTTGGTCTTAAAAGCAGCTGTCTCTCTGATATCCAGCAAAACATCTGCCAAAAGCTCTACAAAACCAAAGAGAGATGCCAAAAATGCATGCAAACAGCAGCTTGCTCCTATGTGCTCAGATAATCTTATTTTTAAATTCTCTGTGCCTGAAGGCATGCATTGGAATCAATCACTGGAAACAATCTGATAAATCGGTGACACTTTTCACCTAAAATCATTTTTTGTCAGGTAAATCTGAAGACATAAAGCACACAGAGAATGCATACAGCTGCATGCATTGCATAAACAAACAGATTTCTGGAAGAACTGTGAAAATGCATCACATATGAGACAGTCTGCTCTGTTTTTCCACCAAAATCTCTTTAGACGGGCATCCCTCGATGACTTTAGAAAAAAAAAGATGGGAGATACAGAAAGAACAACTGCATGAAAAAAATATTCCCAAAACTATTCATAATTATGGGGAGAAAAAAAGCCCTCTCCTTAAAATATCCCAAGAAATTCAGAGACATTAGCTCATGGAGTACAATGAGGACCATTCACACAGCAAAACCACTTGCACAAGGAAGAGCTGTACTGGCTGAACAGAACAGGAGCAAGAATTGGAGGATCAGCAATCAGTAAACTACAGGTAGGGGTTGATGATCATGTGGTGAGAAGATCACAGTCACTCTGTGAGGAACTCCAGTACTCTCACAACATTTCTGGGGTACAGGTTTTTCTTCACATGCTGAAGTTAACCTGCCTCTGGTGGAAGTGCATTTAAAAGCTAGCTGCCAGGAGGGCTGCTTATGGATTCCTTTACAATTGGCATTTGTCACAATCTCCAAACTTATTACCCTTGAGTTAATCTGGGTATTATATCGCAGGGAACACTTAAACAACAAATTGAAAGTGACTTTTGGGGCAACCAAAAACTCCAATTTGTGCTAACACGTTTTTGGTTTTATTTTTGTAATTGTCCTTTCCTCTTTTTTTTTCTACTTCATATTTGGAAACATTTCATTTTGTCTTAGAGGACTCAATTTCACCATGTTGACTAGCATATCACAACATCATGCAGGAGATGACAATATGCTGTTTGTGTCCCTAATTCTTAGCCCAACAGAAACGAGGAGTTTTCTAGAAGCAGGGCTTGTTCACTACTCAAAGAAATCAGTGACTTGCAGTTTTGTGTTGGTTCATGGCTGACAGCAGCAGTGGGGAGAACAAAATAAAGCCCCAAAACCCACACAGGTCCTACCCCTGTATAGGCTCTGATTTAATAAAGCACTGCATCACTTACTTGAAGCTACATTCATGCTCCAGGGCTCTGGTGAACATGGGCCCAAGTATGATTATAGAACAACAGGGAGAGATATATTTGAAGAACCATGAAAACCTATGACATCATAAGAGGACAGCATCAAATACAGTCTTTGAGTCAGTACTCATGACTGAAGCAAGTCAATGGACTGACACAAAGAATCACTACTGTACAGCAGAATGCACTTCCATTTCCTGAAAGGATAAGTGCAAACCCAAAATAAAGCTAATAAGCAGAAGAGTAATTCCAGTTTCACTCTCATTCCAAATAGTATCATCTCAGCTCTCCTGCACAGGGGTGAATTCAACCCTCCCCTTTGCTTCATGCAGGTGACAAATTTTACTTAAGGTTATGCTCTTAAAAACCCCAAAACCACACTTTCTACATCCAGTATTATGGGACAGTTTCAGCTGCTGCAAAGCACAAGTTCTTAAAGCTCCGTCAATAATATTTTTTTATCTTGGGCCTATCCTTTTAGCTTTACATTGTTGGTTTTGCTCATCCCTTATTACATTCTGCACATTTTAACTGAATGGAAGGAGAAAAAAATAAAAGAGAATACTTTCTAATTCCAAATGATCCAGCAGCTAAAACATGTAGAGATTATACAAATATAGAGGGAAGGGCAGTAAAAGAGAGGTTAAAAAATACATAAAATATAAAAATACATAAAAAATACGTAATTCAAGCTGTGCTGTGTTGTTGTTGAGGTTGTATGTTGCTAGAATCACTGGTGTTAGAAAGAACCAACACAGCTGGCCAAAATTATATGCTATTATAACAATCAAGCCAACCTGAAGGAAAGAAACAATATAATTACTGCAATGAAAGCAACAACAAAAATTATTACCTGATATCAGAAAGATCACATTTGTTTCCAGCAATGGCCATTACAATGTTTTCAGGACCATGTTCTTTTAGTTCTTTCACCCATTTCTTCAAAGTATGAAACGAATCCTAAATCAGAGAAATAACAAATTAAGCTAACAGCCTACTCTCTGTCAATGTATTTGCTTATTTATCAAGTTAAAGGAACACAGCTTTGACAGTATTAATGCAATAATAATTATATAGATCACAAGGCTAAAGATCGTTGATATATCTATGTAATCTGCTTTTCAAGCTTTAAGTTAAAAGACTTCCTCAAATTAGTTCTTGAATTTGGATGCTTCCCTCTTTGCTGCCTCCCCCTCCACCCCATCACAAAGCAGTGCTGAACACAAAATTTTCAGCTAATTCTACATGCAGCTCTTCTAAGTTTGGCTGGTACCTAATTTCCTTCACTTTCGACGTGAGCTTCATTTGTCTAATTTCACCTTCTGTCCCGTGGATTATTATCTCAACCACTGTTATATTTTCAGTAACACCTAGGAGAGCTTCCACAGTGATGCCCTCCCCACTGCATTTCCAAACCTGTAACCTAGTAAACCTCAATTTACTCATCATGAAACCAAAGAGACAGGTGACAATTCACTTGGGTTTTTTCCCCCTCCAAGCATGAAATTCAAACTCTTTCTAATGCTATCTACTTTTTAATAGTAATTTTTCTATTTCTTCATACTAATGAAGTAACAGCATTAAAATCACTTATTTCTAGAGAGTCTAATTAAGATGCACAGTTGAAATTATTGCTGACACTCAAAGTGAGCTCCCAAATACATTATAAATCATGTTTTCTCCTTCAGAAAAGCACTTAAGAGTTGTGTCTAATTCAGCAATGGCTGTATCAGTATCACTGAATGTAGAGCACTATCACTCATTTGGGAAAAAGAAATCCATTTTGCTTTAATGATTAACACTGAATGTCAAACATCAGAAAGTGACATACACACTGGCCTAACTCTCCTATTTTCCCCTCTTTATCCCGAGAGCTGCTCCACGTAAGCTTGGAGAAAGGCTGGCAAAACAAAATTATATTCTTACAATATTGCAAGACCAACAGTAATATATTTTTGATTTAAGTAAGTATGAATCCAGCACCATTCACTCTTCCTTGCCTTTTCTTAGCAAAGGAGAGTATAACCACTGCACAAGGGTGACCACTATCACCTGTGACAGATCATTACACTAATGCACTGGAGAACCAACCCAGCCTTCCCAACCTAGTACTAAATAATTCAATTGACAAGAAAGGAATAAAATGCTAGTGAACTGTCATGACCATTTGTCCATTAACACTGCCTCTAACTCAGCTTTATCAGCAGACATTTCCTCCAAAAGCCTCTTTCAGCTACTGTCTCCTTTCCTTCTCTGCTAAGAAACGAGTCAGAGCAGTTTAGGATCTGAAAATACAATTTTCATTCCAAATTCATAATGTTGATACAAAAGGTCAGAGACTTATTATTTCACTACTGGTTTCAAAGTTAAGACATGAGTCCTGCAATGTAAACATGATGATCTACATAGATAAAAATAATTCATTTTAAAATCAGTAGTATGCAAACAACTTTTCACTCAGCTGATAAAGCAAACAGCTGCTTTTTGTAGTAAAAATTCGACTCCATGCAGAGAACATAGGTGGTGATGGGAGGGGGTATTGCAGGATATTATGCAGTCTACTTAGCCAGACGAAATCCAAAGAAACTTTGACAAAATGCAGTCTCCAACAGTTTGTCTAAATGAAGTTTAAACAACACAGAGGCAGGACTACTTATTTAATGTTTTAAGGCAGTTGGACACCTTCATCCAGATCTACACAAACTATCAAAGCATATACAACCTAGATAAATTAACTTTTAAATACTTCTAAAGTTGCAGGTTTTAACTTCAGCTCAGGCACAAGAAGAGGAATTAACACAGACAAAAACCATCCAGAAGGGCTTACCTGTTTGGTGATATCATAGACTATCACAGCTGCTGCTGAACCTCGGTAGTACATTGGAGCCAAGGAATGAAACTGTTAAAACAACCCCCCCAACAAAAATATCATTAATTACTCAGAATTATCACCTACTTTCTATCATTCCATAGGAAACAGAGCTCTTCAGCGGTCGCATATCTCTAATTTTCCTTAAAATCAAACTTGAAGAAAGCAGAGCTCCTTTATCTCCTGCTGTTCTTCATCCTGCTGAATTAAGGCAGTCAGCACTTACTGGTTCAATGCATCTTTTCCACTAAGGGGCATGGACTGTGAGGACAAGTTTTGACATGAAGATCACCTATACTTGGAGGTGTAACTTGACAGCATATGGATCCCTTTCCCTGGCAAACCACACCATTTTGTTTTGTAGGTCTAAGACTGGACTCAGCTTGGGTTCGAGTTTTATAAAACATTGCAAATGACTTGGATAAAATTAACTTGTCAGAAAAATCTGAAAACCTGTCATGCTTACCTATCCTATAATATGACAGATATTTTAAAAAGCATGGGTTCTTGCAGTTACTCTTCAGCTTTTTGTTTCAAGGAAAACATTCTGTGAGGAAAAAAAACCCCAAACTAAGCAATAAATATATGGCTTAAAACAACCAATGAACAGCATGATTTTCGTAATTTACCACGACTAAGCAGCTGATTTAGAATTTCAGCTTACCAGTAGAATTAGAGAAAGGAAGTTAAACAATATTTCTGCTGATTTAATTAAACTTTGTCTTAACCTAAAATAGTATTTCTTGGAAAATACATTGAGTCTCGCTGTACTCACAGAGCCATTTTGTAAATTTTTATTTGAAAAGTAATCTAAAAAAGATGCATATTAAGCCGCAGCTGAAAACTGAGGTCAACCCCTAAATCAAATCCATCATTAGGGCAGGGCATGAATCTCCCTGCCCAGCAAACAAGCACAGATCCACGTGTCACGCTGCAAACCTCTGCAGATTGACTGGGCACGTCTTTTTCTCAGAACTGTACCTACAGGCCGGGCGCTCAGACCCAGCAGCCTCCACATTTCTTGCTGTCTCACGAGCGATGCATCACGCAAGTTATTTGCAATACTGGTTCACTTGCCAGTTTGTTAGCTATTTATCACAGACCACGCACACCAGCTCAAGGTCGACACTTCCCTTTATAACAGTATGGATGCACAGCAGCAGTGACAGATGGTCAAGTGCTGAAGTGTTTTGGGGAGTGAGGCAGGTGGGAGAGCTCATTAACAGGGAAAACAGCAGGAAAGAGGATGAGAAAAGAAAGAGGAATCAGTCAAGAAGCGTGGTCTCAAGAAACAGGATCAGCCAAAATCCTGAGGGAGTTGGGTAGATGTCTGCCTTCTGCAGTTCTAGTGTTTGGCTGTATTACGTGCATGATTAATGCAATAAATACTTTCCAGAATTTTTGCACTTCCAAATCCTGAAAGAAATCTTCCGTCTTTTAGAACATAATAGATCATTTCAGTTGGAATGGACCTACAACAATCATGTAGACCCACTGCCAGATCAACTCAGGGCCAGCCAAAAGTTAAAGCATCTTGTTTAGGGCATTGTCCAAATGCTTCTTAAAAACTGACAAGCTTGGGGAACTACTTCAGATAACAGGAAGGGCTTTTTCAAGTATGTTAATAGCAGATGAAATCTAAAGAAAATACTGGACTTGTTACTTGTTTCATGATCACTGAGGCCAAGGCATCCTGCCTACCGTCACAGGTAGGCATACGACCTACCTTCAAGTCCTTCTCTAATCACAAATAACAAGTCTAGGAGGGCATCTTTCCTAACTGGATGAGTACTTGTGACCCATAGAAGTTATTCCCTACAAACTTCAAAAACTTCCAAGACCTGCTCCTCAACATGTGTGGTGCATTAAAGTAGCTGGAAAAACATGGACCTTAAATGTGGAGGGTACCTTTGACTTCTCAGGGTGTATGCACACTCCTCCCAGGCTGCAAACTCCTGGAAAAAAACCCATAGCTACCCCCCACACATGCTGATTTGGTTTTAATCTAAATTACATTTTCATCCAGACTACACAGTATTCATGAATTTACACAGAGCTCTCAGATAACAGTAATCACAGTTCACAGGAGCCATGCCCTTAAACTCACATGCTTCAAATTCTTTCCACACTGGCCCTGAGAGCACACTGAGAACCTGTACAATATCTTGGGAATTTCTCTCCCTTTTCTTCTGACCAGGTGACAAGAATAATATGTGTTTCACTGAAGAATATTTCCAGTGTTAGGGCCAGGAAGTAAAAATAAAAATTTAAAAAACAAAAGCCCAAAGCAAACAAAAAAAAAAAGGCTTTTGTCATTCTTTTATACAGGCTAATAAATGAACGTGATGATACACTATGTCCCAGTCCCAAAAAATCACTGTTTTCTACAAGAAAACAGGAAAAGCCTCTTAGCAACACTGAATGAATCAAGAGGAGCTGAAAAATTTTAACTGCATGAGTTTCACCACGTAATGATAGACTCTTAACAAATGTGTTTTATGAACATGAACTTCCCAGTATCATTCAAATAATTATATTTATTTGATGCTTTCTTCTCTTTTTTTTCTTTTAAATCAGTGCCCAAATGCAAAGTCCTCTTGAACCTTTTCCTGGCCTAATTAACTGAAAAAAGAGAGTCACACAAAATTAAAGGGATACAAAACACTAATCTGCACATTTTTCACCTGCCAAGGACCATATTTGGGACAGATGCCCAAAACAAGTGACACACAAAAAACCAGCTCGCAAAATTAAATCTCATGGGACTACCTTCTGTATTACAAATTACAGTTTCTATAACCTTGATTTTATAGCTCAGTATTTCTGTATCCAGTAATTCCCAAGAAAATCACGAGACACAGGAGCAGTTTGAGATTTAGGATATGAACAACTCTGCTTCTTGAGAAGGGCCACCTAAAATGTTCAGGTGGCCACTCCTGGCTCTGCCACACGGACACCCAGGTCACAACCCCAACCCGCCAGGCAATCAGCCCCTCCATAACCTGCAGCCAAGAGCAGTGCTCTGGCAGATGTTATCCCTACCTGCAGCCAGCAGCAGCTCACATCACCTTGGGCTAACAGAGAAACACAGACCAGAAAGGGATATCCATAAGCTCCCACCATCACAAATAATCACACTCCTAATCCATTTCAAAAGCTGATCAATGTCCAGCCTAAAAGAATTAGCTTTTCTTTTTCATTATATTGCTACAGGGATCATATTATCTTGACAATTAATAACATTCTGAATTCCTAATTACTAAATTACTTGTAATTTGCTTGCACCTTGACTTGGTAAAGTTTAGGGATCACTGCTTGCCTTTAGCTAAAACATTAATATAGAGCAGCAGTCTTTCAGATTTAACTTTGCCAGTGTCCTACACCAGCCTCTTCCATCTGAAGACAAGGTAAGAGGGAGAAACCAGGGTTTAATCACCGTTCCCTGTGCCTGGTCCAGCTTTCAGTTCATCCTTTCTGACTGCTGCTCACCAGGTTTGCTTGCAGCATTCTAGACACAGAACAGCCTTAACTGCACTTCCTATATAACATCTAATACATTTCTCATGGCTGCATCATACTCGTGTTATCATCCTTTATTCAGTAAATACATTCACAGGTGGCTTTCCTCCTCTGCTTAAAAAAAAATAAAACCCGTGAGTACTTTCGGATTCTGCAACCCCTCATCTGGCCATCTCAATGAAGTCAACAGAAGCTTTGCCCCTGCAAACAGAAAGCTGGCACCAAGCAGCCATTAAGGAATTTACCACCTTTTGAAAAGCTCTGTAGTATTTTCCTTTCTGCTTCCTGTGCATCTCCTCATGGAGGGGTATATTTGGTCACAGGTAATGCTTTTCATATTTCCTCTGTACTAACAGAAAAGAATGCAGAAGAAGAAAAATCCCCAGAGCAGTCATATCATACTTGGAAGAGAAAACAAAATTCAAGGGAACACAATGTAAATCACACCTGAATTGTGGTAGTGAAAATCTCTTAACCCTTATGGAATGCTGGTTTAGAAAGCAAAACAGCAGTCAAATAAATTCAGAAATAAAAACTATCACTTCTGCTTGTTTATATCAAGGCTGACAAATGCTGCTGAAAACAGTCAGGATTCATTCAATCTGCCAGGCACACCAGGGAACATTAATTCATGTCAGCAGCTCTTTGCACCATCCTGTGGTGCTACACCCCAGTACTGGCATACTGCCACAGCAGGGCTGCCTCTTCCCAACTCCACGGCCAAGGGGAAAAAAGCAAACTCAAAACCACTGCCACCACCACCAACCACCACTTAACGCCTCTGTTGGGTTGCTTTTACTATTCTAGACTGTAAAGAACACCACCTGCTCTTACTGCAAAAGGATTACAGCTCTGCCTACAAGCATGGCTAGAAAGGATAAGGGTGCACAGACTGGGCAGAATCACACCAGTGCTCAGCGAGTGTTACACACCTTTGAATTCAGCTCAGGTTTTCTACACGGTGCCTTCTCCACCACCTGCAGGTGCACAGCAGCACAAGACTTGCTTCCTGACAGATGTGATCCTTTGACTAGGTTTCATTCCCATTCCTACAAAGCTGCTCTCTATGTTGCATCTGAGTGGTCAAGATCAAGACTCGGGTCCTCTCAAGGTCAGAGATCCTCACCCTTTCTTTACTGCAGTGCCCCTAATGTTAAGGGCAGCCACAGCTTCTGGCTCTGCTAGTCACCCACATGTGCAGGCAGCGACATCGCCCTGCAACTTCCTTCCCCTTTCTACTACACACACTCACACTTTCAAGACTAGAATCTTCATGTGACCTCAGTACCCTCACTCAGCAGTCCATTCCCACCCCTCTGCAGGTGATTATGGGTATTCTGTTTCTCCTGTCCTTGGCCCTTCCAGCCACATCATTCCCACAGACCCCTTCAGTCCTGACCCATGAACAGTACCTATTCCACAGCTTAGGAGCCTCCACTTGCCCAAGTCTGGGCATTTACATCCTCCCATTCCTGCCACCCTCAAGGGAGTGGCTGCCAACAGACAGCCAATTGTGGTGTGGAGAGAATTAAAGGCGAAACCCAAAAGCATTAAACAGATTATCCTGACACATAAGCTTCTAGAACAGGGAGGGATACAAAATTCCTAACATTCTCAGCTGGCAGAGAGCAAATGGGAAAAATGTTATGCATGAAAGCCACTATCAGATACCATTTAGCATTTGAAAACCGTGAGTACTTTTCCCTACATGACTGAAAGCAAGCGGAGATTCCAGTTCTCAGGATTTGCAAGCTAAATAAATCAGGAAAGATCTGTCTGTCTCTGACCTGCAAGTATTTTTTGCTAGTTAAATTGAAGATTTTTAGATAGATAGATAGATAGGTATGTAGATAGACAGATAGATACATAGATACGTAGATACATAGATACATACACAGATACACATATGTATATATGAATGAATATTTTTCTCCAGTATCAGAATTCTTCAAGTGAAGAGGGAGTAATTTCAACACTTTAGGATAATCTTTTAAAGATCTTTCAAATAAGCAGAAAACAAACTTTTGCAGCATCATGTAGCTGACTTGTGCTTAGCCTTTCTGAAGTTTACAGTCATTAAACAAAGGATGCAAAAGACACTATAGCAAAATCATGACTCACTGTCAAGCTACAAGTTTGTTGAAGCTTAAGAAAAAACACATCCACATGCATCCCTTAAGTGATTTATCATGGTTTACACTCACTCCATTAACAGTAAAAATAACACATTCACTTACTAGCTCTAATGCCACTTGTGCTCTCACATACTACCAAATCACCTGTCAACATTTGCAGCATGCAAGCACTAGCTTACTGCAGGGAGGTCCTCACACCTCCATACAGTGAACCACCTCCACTCCGACTGAGCTCTGGGCTACCACCAGAGTCATCTTGATAACACTACAGAGCAAAATTCAGGCTGCATCTTGACTGCAGAAATAATTCAAGTCATTGATAGATGGTGTTGTGACACTGTCTCTGAATCACCAGGACAACTACTGTCACTCAGAAAAGAGGGAGCTGTAGACATGTCATCAGTCAGCCTTTTCCTGGAAATGGAGATTAAAAAAACAACAACAACAAAAAAAACAACAAAAACCAATCCTCACAACTCAGGGTAATTTCTACTGAGGTTTAAATTAGGCTCAAGTAATTGAGGCATCTTGTGTTAAAAAAAATTAAAAATTCCAGAGTTCAACACAGTAAATTGTAAAAGGACAGAGATAAATTTTCCTGCCCTAGAAACGCCCTCAGGCTCCCTAACTATTTGCTACAATATTCCTCAGCTGGCAAAATGGAAAGCTGGCAGTCACCCAAGGCATTCAGACAAAGCATTGTAATTAGAAGCTACTTAGGGCACCATGAACCAAAATATATGCTAATAAAAACATCATTAACTAACCTGTGAGGAGACTCTTCTTAGGGGAGGGAATCTTTGCTAACAATAACATAATTGTCGGGCATTTAAGTCCTGAAGTCTGTGGCAACAATTCAAAGCTAATGGGGAAAGTGTGAGAGAGAGGGGGGGAAAAGTGACATTTGGAAAAGAGTGGGGTGGAGAGAAAGTGACTCTGAAGAAGGAAATAAAGCGACTTTGTTGGATAGCACACCAACACGAAGCCACCGGGTCCACAGAGACCAGTACTTAGGCACAGAAGATAGGGGGATTTTATTAAGCGTGCTGCCAGTTCGTTTCCTCCTAGTCAAAAAAAAAAAAACCCAACAAAGGAAAGAAAAGAAAAAAGGCAAGATAAAAGGATTAAGGAGCTCTCTCCTTTTGTAATCAAGTACAATGTGAATTTTTCACCATGAGCCACATTCTCCAGGGTCTCCTCCTAAAGAAGCACGCTGAGCATTCGCCCCCACCAAGGCTATGATAGAAATGCTTTTAATCTCCGTTTTCTGCTGCGTTGTTGTTATTCTGCAGCACTGGCATTTGTTATTCCCCAAAAAAAAGGCAATTCTGGTTCCTTCTCTACTCTTGTCTACAATTCTAAGTTTCTTGACTCAAAAGAAACAAAATATTATATCTATTATTCATATGAATCAGAAGTTACCTGTTCTCCATGACCAACCTCTGACTGGCTGGCCTGCGTACTACGGTTCTTCAACTCACTCAGGTTCCCTACAGGCTTTTAAACCCAGCAAGGAACAGCATTTCCAAAGGCTCACAACATTACAAGTGGCTATCCAAAAACTGATTTAACGCCTCAAGGGGGTGCTGAGTACTTCCAGCTGGCTGCTATGAGCACCCAGGACACCACTCATTTTCAGAAGCAGCCATGTGAATTTTCTCCCAGCTGACTGAAGGAATGCATCCAGAAGGCACACTGGTTCTCACAGAGCATTGCTCATAGAAGGGCTTGCAACTACGATATTTAGGAGTGGTTTCTCTACACTCTCCATGCTGTCAGTTTCCCAGAGAAACTCAGGAACAAGGAAAAGAAAACTCATTAAAGAGGACAAACCCATGAGCAAGGATCACAGAAGCACCACTACTGCTGCTCCTGCCTGCCTGCTCTACCATGGTTAAGGTTTGAGATGAACTTTCATGGCATAAATAAGGCTTCAGTTGCATCTCATCCAGGGCTCTTCTGCTGTGAAGGCTCCACATCAGCACGCAGATACAGCAACAGCTGCCACAGCTGCAGAAGCACAGAGTGCCCCGACTCCAGAATAAGCACAAGCTCTATGCTTGGCCTTGCATTTAGGAGAACGAAGACAAACAAAGGCAATGTTGAAAGAGCAGGAAGTCCTAAACACTGCTATCAGCAGTACAGGCAATGGGGCATGGACAAAACTTTCAGACTTCAGCAGTGGAACATAAAGCCTCAACAAAAATTGCGAAGAACGAAGGAAGGACAACTCTCAAAGCAGAAACAGCACTCAGAAGACATTTATTAGTATACTGTGAAAAACAGCAACAGGCCCAGAGGTTGGGGGATGGCTGGAAGCTTTGGATTACCACTGTTGTTCAGAGGATAATGAGAAAGAAATTAACAGGGGGAGACATTTGTTCTTGAATAGCAGATCAGAAGGAGCAAAATAAAGTAACCGAAAATCCTGATTAAAGTGAATAAGCCATTGAGAAGCATCATGTGTCTAGCTGTAAAATGGGAATGTTCCAGACAGAGAATGACCTGGACCAGTATGGACCTTACCTTGGGAAACTTGCCTGCTTCTGCAGATAGCACTCAACACCAATCAATTCTGTTTACTGTATGACCCCAGTTTCCTAGCCCTAGTGAAGGACTGGGAATACATTGTGCAAGCATGGAAGAAAATTATGTTCCCTGGCCTAATTCACGATTACTAATTCCGAAAACCTGTAATACACTTTATCTGTAACAGATTCTAAGCAATTTAACAAGGTTTGTGGTGCTCACTGCTCATCATTGTTTGACACACAAAAAAAGGAAAGCAGATATTTGAAAAATGATGAGCTAAAAAAAAAAAAAAAGAGAGGAAACAAGGGACTAGATAGGAAGGATGAATTTTGTGTCCAAGAGTCAGAGCTCAGTCACAGATTTCCTGCCTCAAATGTCACGTCATTTATTTCAGTAAATATGACTTTATTACTATTCACTTTCTTAACAAAACAGCTTTAAGAGTCTTAAGACTATGTAGGAAAACAGATTAATACTTATATCTAAATTTCAAGAACTGAGTTTTGTGTGCTAAAGAAGTAAAAGAAAAAGCAAGGAGAGCAGGAAGGGAACAGAGAAAGTAAGCAAGGAAACTGAAACCGTAAGAAAGAAAATTAAACCTTTGCTACCTCTTGCAATAGTTAGTCAGTTATCAGCTCCAGACCATGCAGAAATTGAACAAACAAAATTCAAGGGAAGGAATTCTGCTATACTTCAAATATGTTTTTCAAGGTCCATTTTCCCATCATAAATAACATACTGAATTGCTATGAGCCAACAGACTTCATCAGGGTCACTTTATATCATCGTAAATAAAAGCATTTCCTGCACTTAACAGCAAAAATCTCCTTTGCCTGCAGCTCACATACAAGGTAGGAAGAATACAGTGGGATGTATCAGGACTGACCTTCCAGTCTGTTTATTCATCTCATTTTATCCCAACCTAATGTGAGCACAGCTACATTTTTGTATCAACAGGAACTGTGCCATTTCACAGGAAGGTGTGAAGATGTTTTAGAAGTATGCATAGGTTTTCCCATTTCTTTCAAACTTGTCAAGATCAACGTAGGCATATATTAAGAGAAACCTGCAGTTCTACAGTCTGTTACTGCGTACTACTGCCACTGAGGCTATTAAAAGAAACAAATGGCCAACCAGGCTTACATACAGTCAATATGAACTAGTGCCCAAAACTCCGCTTGTAATGAAGAGTCAAAGGAAAAGCTGCTTGCTTTGAGCAATGCACTTCACACACTTGAAAAAAACCAAGACAAAAAGTGGTTCAGGTTGATGGTGCTAATTACCACAATACTAAGAGCAGACACAGCCCATGCCCATATTCAATATCCCAACTCAGGACAACACTGGAATCATCACCGAAGTTCAGGCCACCCACAAGCCAAGGGCTAGAAATCTAGGCCTTTCCAATGCCACTGAAAGCTGCCGCATACAAACCTGATAAAACCAGAGGGAAGCTGGAGATCACTGGGGCACTGCTCAAACTTTCTCGAGGAAAGTGGCAGACAATTCACTCCTGGGTTTTTTTCTAGATAAGTGGCATGGTCAGCCTGTCTCTGCATTTTCCCTGCCTATGAAAAGGCAACCTATATACTTGGTGGCTGCTGATCATCTGCATTGCAGAGCATTGCAAAGATTCAGTAGCTTTATACTTACAAAGTCTTCTGAAGATGAAAGGTTTAGAAAACATATGCCAACACATTAAGAGAGACCAGGATAATAAAAGCATACTGCAAATTAATACTCACCCGTTCCTGACCAGCTGTGTCCCAGATCAGAAATTTATGGAGCTCATTCCCACATGGCACAGTTTTAGTCATGAAGGATGCTCTGAAAAGAAGGAAGGAGAAGAAATTTGTAACATGACTGGCATTCTGAACATGCAACCTGTAGATCTCAGCCAGGTCTGCTGGGCTAGACTGCAGAGGGAGAAAACTCCAAAGTGATACAATGCCCACAGAAGTGACCATCTCCCTCTTCTCAGGTAAGACATATGATACCTATATATGTATTTTTTTAAGAAGGGAAAAGAAGCCTCTGAGGTTCAGAGGGCATTCGTGCATTGACCCCGGAACACAAATGCTCCTGCTGCTTATACATAGCTTCTGCTGCTTGCTAGCTCCATCTTCTCAGAGATACAAACCTGAGAAAAAGGCAAGAGCCAGCATCATACCAGGCAACAAATGTGACACTTTAACATATGAGACTGGATCACTGGGGAACAGAGAAGTCACTTGCTGGAACACACAAGGTGACCAAATAGAAGAAAGCTCTCCCCCTTCCCACCTCACATGAAGAAGTACTTGTGGTTTGTTGTATTTTCTGTAGGAAATGTGGTTTGTCTATGTTTTCACAGTGTGGCTTTTCTTCTTTAGGAAAGAGAAAATTTAGGAAATTTCTTTTAGGAAAGAGGAATTTATAGGCTTTTTCTATTTTGCAGTTCAGTTGAAACCTGGTTGGAGAGACTGCCAGACTCTGGTAGATTTCTATTTTCCCCATCCTATCTGGATACTGCTGAACAATTTCTCTTGTGATAACATTTTTCCTGGCTCATGAAGATGCATTTGATACAATGCACTGTCATTACAAAAGTGCCAAATGACATATGACTGATCAAAACTTTTCCTGAGAATGATAAACCAGCACTCTCCTCTACATCCATCTGCAAATTCCTTGAATTTAACAATGCTCCATTGCTCATGAAAATATTAAGCAAGGCAAAAAAAAAAAAGGAGCAGCATTTCTTCAGTTGTTTTCAGGGTGCGTGCTTTCAGTTGGCACTCTCCTCAAAGCATTAAGCAACGCGTTACATCTTCAAAAATGGGAACTTTATAGAGCCACAGAAGCTACTGTTTATTGCAAGGATTATGTATTTAAAACAGTTGAATAATTTGGAAGAAAATAAAAACCTTATCTGTATAGACAAATGGTACCACCTGTGTGAAGCTAGCATTCACATTTTAATCTTCAAATGTAAAAAAAAAAAATCCCTTTAATTTTCATAATCGTTATAATAGAGGAAATATATTTCCCAATTTGAGCAGAAGGCATTTACTTAGCAACAACTACTTGGGAGGAAAAGCTGCTGATGATTTAGAAGTAAAAGAACCACTCAAGTTGCCCTCAATTCCTTCACTGCAAACAACTCTCCTTCAGTTAGTAATTTTATTCATGACATGCTTCCTTTCTCTCTGTTAATTTTTCTCTATTCATGACATTCAGGAGTCCAAAATTGTCCTGGAACTTCAATGTGCAACTTCCAGCTGAGACACTTTCATGCACTGAAAGGCAGAGCTTGAGAAGGTTATCGTCTACCCCTCTGAACAACTCACAGCAATCAATACCAATCCTTCACAGACAATTTAAAACAGCTCTGACACACAAGGCAGACCAGCCCTTTCCCACCAAATTACTCCTTTGTGAACATTACACATTAGCTTCCTTTCCCGAAAGTGATCCATAATTTAAAAAATTTTTCAGGTAACACCAGACTTGGCAGATTTGTCCCTAAGATACTAGAAGAAAAAAGCCTCTGGAATTAAAATCAACTACAGAACTAACAGTATTCTAATGTTCTGATACATGGAAGCTTAGCAGTTTTTAAAGAAGAGGTATTAATTAATTATATTTAGTTTAAATTGGATTGTCCCTATTTTGAGAAAGGCGGGATAATGTAATACATCCTAAAAGACAAAAGCACATCCATACATGGGAACAGACACTGTCCATGTTCCAGCCCAGACTACCAGGACACATAACGAACGTACTTTAAGGGTTTTCCATGGCTTTCCTGCCATTACTCAGTTATGGGATGACCTGGTCACTGCGCAGATCAGAGCCTCTTGGTTTGTGTGGTTTGGGTTTTATAAGCTTCAAGGATTTTATTTGATACCTCATTGACCAGTGGGAACTAAAGTGATTTAAGTCCTAAGGTCCTACAGCCAGAACACAATCTAAAGTGGGAAGCTCTCGACTAGATAAAAAGATAAAGACCCCACCCAGCTGAATAAGACATCTAAGAATCTCTTGCTGTAAGATGGGTGAAGAAAAACAAAACAGACCATCTGAAAGGCATGACAATGAAGGACACAAATCAATACAGTGTGGTTCTGGACAGACCCAGAAAAGACACAGGAGAATGGCAGAGCTCTTTCAGCCTTTCCATAATCCAGTATGCTGCAATGCAGTAAGTTTAGGGTCCCTCTGTATTCCCAGGACAGGGAAATGAGAGTTGACCTGGTTTGGAGCAGCCGCTGACTCTCTCAAGCAGACAACATGAACTGAAAGCCAGTAAAGGAGAGTGAAAGGCTGAGTGAGATTGATAGAGAAAAAAACCCCATACAATATTCAGAGTCCTCAAAGTCAGGAAAAGACAGCAGAGGGCAGTGAGTTAAAAAAAAACATATATAGAATTTAAAAAAATACTATGTGTGGTACTTACCCAATAGTAGGACTAATATTATGATCAAAGTGGTCCTGGACAAATCGACAAACGATGCTCGATTTCCCAACACCAGTATCCTGAAAATCAAAAAAAGCACTACAGTGAGTTCAGGAAACCCCAGATATCAATGCTTCACTTGAAGAAATAGTCAAATATTAATTTTCGAAATTAAGTCTTCTCTCGTAGCAAGAAGGACACATTAAACATTTCAGAAGAAAAGCAAGGACATGGCTCATCCTTTTCAAATGTCAGCGTTGTGAATGAAGCTCCCTGGTTCTCTTCCCAACACTCCCTTCTCTCCAAGCCTTGTATTTTATTGGGTGGATTTTGTGTTCCTCTTGCAAGGACTGCAATCCTTCAAGCATAGTCATTTACTTGTAGAAGAAAATTCTGTGCTTTTCAACACATGGCACGTTACTCAGCAAAGCCAGAGAAACAATTTCATTCAGGCCTATTGCAAGGGCAGCCCAAGCACGCTTCCAAAACAGATTAGGAGCACCAACCTTTTTAGCACACCGACAGCACTAACCTAGCGGAAATAACTTTTTCATGGCAAGACAAACAAGCCTGCTTAGTGGAAAGGCCTTTGCAGAGGCTTTAGGCGGTTTTGAAAAGGCTGGGATCCAAAGATTTGGATCCCTAGAGATGTGCAGCTATCCCTGGGCAAGCTGTTTTACAGGACTCCAGCGAAACAGCATCACTTCAAATGCAACACAACTTGCTTTCTCTACTGCAACATGGCAGGCTGCTTCCATTCGCAGAAATAGTCTTCTTCTTTACATACACCCAATTGGTAAGGAAAAAAATAACAGCAGTACAATACTGGAACAGAATTCAGAATAACCTGAGGGGACAGGGAAAAACTTGAAATAATATTTTAGGCATTTAAGATATGAACAACTTCCCTAAAATGCAGCATTTTTCAGTTAATCTCTGCTATGCCTTAAAGCCCTGGATGGTAGGTAGAAGAACTTAACTTATAGAGGGAATTACCAAGGAAGAGGAATAGCAACATCGTTATATCTCCCAAAGAATTGCAAAGGGCCTCCTTAGAGACAAAAAGGATGCCAGGAAATCGATCCTGACCTTTCCATTCATTAACAATGACAGCCCAGGGTCCAATCTAACTCATTAAACAGTCAATGGAAAGTTTTTTATTAATTTCATTGAAGCAACTGCAGAACTACTAGATTGCACCTGGTAGCTCCATTTGTATCTGTATTTTAAGACATGACTAATTTACACAAACTTCTCAAAAAAAGGCAAGACGACAATAGTTTGTTGAGAGCACTTCACACATAACTGTATATTAATAAAAAGCAGCTTTTGCCCACACATAACTACATATTAAAAAGGCGCTTTTTCCTTTCCTGTAATCAATTTTGCAGTGTGTTACCTTCTTTTTAAATATGAAAGAAAAAGAATGTATGTATTTATATTTCCTTTCACCATGCTTAAATGAAACTGTATTGTCATGCCAAGCAAAGTCCTTATAGACAGCACTTATTAGAAAACCATCATTTAAACTCTCATATTTAATTCAAAGCTGTCCTTAGTCAGCTTAAAAGCCATAATAAATGCTCATGCTACACAGACGGTTGTTTATCTACTCTGTTCAATCAATAGAAAAAAAAAGATCAAAGAGAGGAGCAGTGTTTAAAAACAGCCCTGTAGCCTTTGATCAATAGCAGTAACACATCCTTTTACTATTCCCAAATTTTGCCTTCATTATTGATTCCAGCTGACATCTCTGTATAATTACTACACCAGGATGGCAGAACACATAAAAAAAAATAAAAAATCCTCTGCACTGAGACTGAGGATCTAATTATTATCCCAGATTTTAAATGATTTGGAGAAACCAGAACTACCACCCACTGGTTGCAAGGAATTATGTTTCCCTCTTGTGGGGACAATTTCTGCCACTGTGTTCAAAACTAGGCATTGGCTCCCGTGACCTGATGATGCTTTAGTTTCATCTGCATCCTTCAGCTCCCTTGACAGGTCACACAGAATGGCAACTGCAATTACAAGAGGAGCCCAGTCTCCAGCAGGGACGTGACATCCACAAGCACGGATTAAAGCTTAGCTCATTTTCCTGGAACATCTTACTTCATCTTTCAGTTTGTGGCCCTTACTAATGATTCATGCTAAGGTTAAAGGAATTTTCAAAGTTTCTATTGCTCTCGCACCTCTCACAATGAGCACAGCTAAACTTAAAACATATGCCAGGCACACCAACAGCCTTCCAGAAGCTTAAAGTAATTCTTACACTTTGCTCCTGGGGTTCTTTGGGCTACCAAGAGGGCTAAATTTACCCCTGGTGTAACTCAAGTGAAACCAATGGGCTGGATCCTCAAGTGAACCTGTCTTTAGGATGATCACTGCTGTGGCCAGTGGCTATTGCTTTCCAGGAGTCAAGCAATTTATTGCACCAAGGGGGGGTCAGTTGAAATAAGCGCTGCCAGCTTCTGTTTTTTTGCCTGAGGGATAGAAATGGGTGGCTACCAGAGTATAATTAGAGCACAGAGGGGAAGGAAGTAAAATAGAAAAAGCTGCCTACTTAAGGCAGTGATTACCATTCCACTGTGGGATTTAAAACTACTTGGACAGTTTTCAGTCCACGCTACCCTCCTGACACTCATCAACCAAGACACCTGCCTGAAAGAAAGCAAACTGTGGTGTATGAACATCATACAACAGCTTGAAAACTACTAATGAGACCTTACCTTTTACTGACAAGAGGAAACTACCTTTCAAGTTGATCTCACAGAAGACAAGGAAAGCAGGGATGTTGCTTCAAACAAGTAGAAAGGGCATTCACTCATCAGCAATGCATTGAAATTAAACCTCCTTGCTAAGGCTGAACAAACCTTTCCTGCAATCACCTGCTTTGTACTTTACTATATGGTCTTACTCTACATAAATCCATTTTTCTAACATTTTATGGAAATGATCTTCCTTGTTTTGTTTCTTTTTCTTCAAAGGATTATAACAGATTTATCAAGGCACATGCCTGGATAACATTCAGGCATACAGATGACTTATTTTTCCAATTCTCAAGATTCTGCTATTTGCCAGCTTTTTGTCCCCTCTAATCTGTTTTCCGTTTTGTTTTACTCCATCTCGGTATACATATAACATCAAACATACACCAAGGAATAACATTTTGGCTTATGTAAAAGGTCACAGCAGTACTAAGCTGAGTGGATTGGACAAGTTTCAGAAACTGAGAACATGCCCTCAGGAGTTATGTAGCACTTCAAGGAACAGATCCTTCAATTCTTCAGAAAAATCCGCATCCACAGGAAACCCAAGAGCTTCAGCACCACACTAATTGACTCATCGTGATCAAGAGCATACCAATCCATGAAAAAAGTGGCAAGAAAGGAATAAATGTAAAACAATTATTCTGAATCAAGGTGTTCACGAGTTCCTCATGGGACCAAGTGAATGTTTTGCTTTTTCCCTTTCTCCTTCATGAGCCTGGTAGCACACTTACAAAATACCAGTTATAAACCACACTGTAGTGAGATAAGCAAAACGGGTGGGGCGGGGAGGAAGGAAAGGAGCAGAGGTGTAATTAACTGAACTACTATTAGTTCACCAGAATAAGTAGCTACAATTTCGGAATCTCCCACTGGTCAGCAAAATGCATCTGAAAACCTGAAACTGTATCAGATATTTCTGATAAATAGAAGGAACCAACGCAAGCATGACTAATTCCACATTTTTACCCTTTAAGCATGAAAAGACATTCCCTATTCTTTTAAAATCCCTTACCCGCAGATTTAGGTGTGGGGATGTTAAGAGCACCAGAATGCAGAGCAGCATGCCACAGAAAACAGTGCTTCCACCCACATTTCTGCTCACAGAGAACCACCCCACTTGGCTCTTCTCGACTCACATTACTTACATTGCAAAGGAGATGAGACTATATTTCAAGTCAGCAGCATCACAGGATGCTGGCAGCTCATTTGCAGGCAAACAACAACTGAGCTTCTGATTTCTTCTGGCTGATTTGCAGCAGCTCAGAAGAAGATTAAAAAAAAAAAATGCAAGCCGAAGTTTGATATGAGCAATATACCATTTTCCCATTACAAATGAGCAGTTGGTATATTCCTCTGCCCATCATTCCAAATGCATTTATTCCGGCAGAAAAAACTAATCCAAAAAAATTTAGCTCTTTAATTTAAATCTGGATGTCTCATTTATATCTCTGCACATAGGGCCTAGTCCTCCAAGCACTCTTCCAAATCGAGGGAGGTAGACTATGCTGTAAACATCCCTGACTGGGCTCTTAGTCTTTAGCCTTGATATTATACCTTTTGACAGATTCAGGGTCAAGCCCTATTGTGCTGAGTGAACAAATCTCTTCATGTGATTTTTTTTTACATCTGAAATAGAATAGATGTTGAATTCACAAAAAAAATTCCACACATATTGTGACTGATGACTAAACAGCAGCCCTATAATTATGCACACTGCTTTTTTAGTGTTGACTATGCAGTCTTTCTGTGCTATGTTAACACACAGGGCTTTTTAAATATGTGCATAACTAGATAAACCATGCAAAAATCCTTCTACAACTCTAGAATTTCGAAAATACAGATTAAACAAAAACCCTAGACAGCACTTCACATGGGGAAATGGCACACTAAGACTGAACATACTGAAGAAACTGCCTTCTGTCCTTCCACTTGCAAAGTAAAGGGAAAAAAAGAAAAAGAAAGAACATCTGGCTTGTAAGCACCACAGATCTCATGACTAACTTCCCATTTCAGCTTTAAAGGAAGGTTGAGATACCCTGGAGATGGGTATTTGTGGCAGCACAAAAGTCTGCATTAGGAAGTAACGGAGAACCAATCTCTATAAAATAGTGATCTAACACAGAGCTTCTACAGAAGAATGGGGTTTTCCCATCAGCTTAGACAGAACCAGGATTCAATCCACGGTATTACAATTTGTATAAATTTTTACAAGTTAAAAATGTCTGTCTATCCAAAACATTTCTCATAATAACTAAGAGTCACTGAGATGATCTACAGGCAGAGGTTTCATTAAAATTGACAGGGTTTAACACGCATTAGAGATCAGAAGATGAATGAGCCCTAGCAACCTGGAGGGTATTAATACTAAGAGCTCAAAAAAAAAAACCTCAGGTAAAGTAGGAGTTATTTCAACAACAGTATGAGAAACATTTGGAAGTGCTAAGTCTTCATCCTTTCCCATAAGCAAGAAACTGATCCTATAGCTCACATCGTTTCCACTCAACTCAGCAGGACTTCCCTGAACCTCACAGTGGGAATGCTACTGCCCCTTCAGAGCCCTTTTGTGCTGGGGCTCCCCAAAAGCTGACCTGCTAACCACCCTAACTTTGAGGGCACCACAAGCATTTGGCAGCTCAACCCTTCCCCTGAGGATTCCCCACTAAGAGAAAAAGTGTGCGAGCAATGCAGCCAGGGTTGACTTAGTGCAAGCCCCAGGCGGCCTCTCATGGCACAGCTGCTTCATCAGGCATACGGCTGCAATTACAAAGCTGCCCACACTGATGAAACTCGGGGTTTCAGCCAGAAAATAATACTGGAACCCACCAGCAAGCTGTTCTGAAGCTTTCTCTGGACAGGTTAGCATCAAGAGGTGCAATTAACTGCACGCATCAGGAACATCTGTGGTCAAATATGGCTCACTAATGATCCTCTCTGTGTACCTACCAGTGACATAATGCTGCCTTGTGTCACCTTTCAGACACAGAGAATTAAAAAAATGGGGAAAAAAAATAAAAAATAAAAAGAGAAAAAAGAAAAGGAGAAAAAGGGGAAAAAAGGAAAAAGAGGAAAAAAAGGAAAAAAAGGAAAAAGGAAAAAAAAAGGAGAAAAGGAAAAAAGGGGGGGAAGAAAAGGGGGAAAAAGGCTCAATCCAACATAGAGAACAAGGGTGCAGTCAGAAGGCTGTCCCATTCTCCTGGAAGAGGAACTGCTCAGAGAGGAAGCTGGCTGCTCCTCATTTTTAAGAGAAGCAACAATTCCTGGCTCCCTGTTGCATATTCACACCACTGGCCAAAGCTCTTGGCTGCTTCATTACTAACTGAAAAATAATAGAGGAGCTAGTTTATCCTTAAGATCTCCCAAGTTAAATCCTCCTCTTTGTTTCACCAATTTGACTCCTGCCAGTGCTACATCAGAGAGACAGGAGAGGTCCTTGCCTTGCTCAATGCAGTGCTTTTATTGTTGCAGTAATTAAGATGTGCAGATGGAAATACTTGAATTGGTATGAAGTTATCAAAAAGAAGAAGACTGTCCTTTACCATCAATGGATTTGATATTTTAAATACAAAACCAAAGGGCACTGAAAATCTCTGCAACTGGCCAGCCAAAACTGAGGTAGAAAGATGAGGTTTAAACTTTAGGGAAAGAAAAATAATCAATGAGTCTTACAAAAAATGCAAATGCAGAGAGACCTTTTATTCCAGTAGCTCTGTAAAGCGCAGCTGGTTTTGACTTGGCAGTTCAGCTTCTGCACATTAAAATAGCCATTCTTTCCACTGTCAGAATTGGCCACGCTCTAGTTTTTGATTTACAGTTGAATCACTCTGGCCCATTCCCATTACCCTCAGCAGGACTTTGATGGAATCTGAAAATTCACAGCAGTGTAATCGCATCACAGAGCTGCTAAATGGTTTGCATTTTATTAGCTATCATCAAACAAACTGCTAGGCCTGCACTGTGAACTATAGCTGGGCTTTAGCAGAAATGCATGCTCGACTCTGGTCAAGCCTGGTGTCTCAGAGGAATGTCACTCCTCGGGCAAGGCCTGGCATGCAGCACTGAGGTATCTTCAATGCTTTCGGAGATGCCAGTTCTGAACCCAAAGGCATGTGATATGGTAAAGCTGAGTATAGGATTATGGCTGCCTTTTAAATTCCAGTGCAGGTAAAAATGCAACCAGCTGAAAAACAAACTAAAGCTTTGCAATTTGCAGCCTGCCTTAGTCCTCTGTGCCTGCCTTTAACATTTTAATCATTATTCAGATGATCAAACGCAGGTAGCATTGCAATACTTTCCATGTCTTACTAATCCAGCTACAGCTGTTCTGGAAGGCTGTGGCAGGCAGCTTGAAGAGCATCTGGAACTGCTTTTGGATTTTCATCAACTGTATGAACATACAAGGAAGAGTTATGCACAACGGATTCCTGATCACAGTTTCCAAGGGCAGTATTTTAATCCAAGAATTACTCTACCCAATAAACTTTCTGCTAACCTTAAATACATCCTTCAGCCTTCCCTGTATTTGGGTATCACTTACTTGTCTGAAAACTCTGCTGTAAAGAGAGATACCTTTCAGGAGACCTAGGTTCAGAGACACCCCTGGGACTGAACTGGATCTGCCAAGTGTCAGGCTTGTCCCAGCACAAACACAGCCGTGCGGTGCAGAGTGGTGTCTAGGAAGAAGTGCAAATAGCTTCTCGCCTTTATTCAGTTTTTCCATCTGCGACATGTATCAAGTGAGCAAAGCTACCACTGCATAAATGCACAGATGAAAATACAAGAGCAGCCCTTATACTTACTCACTGGCTCTCAGCTGCTTCACCAACACAAAACTACCCGAGGCTTCAGGCAACAGGGATGCAGAGGTGCTATGAAGCCTCACTTCTGCAGTCAAAAAAATACGCATCTTATTCAAGACACTAACAATTTCTGTAAATTACAGTTTACAAAATTTGTGGCCTTACACCACCAGTGATCTTCAGGGAATTTCTGCAATGATCTGAGGAGTACTCAGCTACAAAGCAAATTTTTGAAAGGGAGGAACTGGAACCAGAGTTGGTCTCCAGGAGTGCCATTGTGCTATCATGCACTTTCCTGTGGGAAGGGTATTTATCAAATGAACAGCAATGGTCACATTGAATATTGGAACCGCATTGCCCAAGGTGCCAGCACAAACACATGGATCTTGCTGCAACTCTGTCTTGAGAGGGAGATGACCACCACTGGCTTCCTGTGGTGGGCTGACCCTGGCTGGATTCTGCAATGTCTGACTTCACTAGGAACCACCACACTTTTTTCAGTCATATGTCCATGTGTGAACCTTACATGAACACCCCTTTGTTGCATGCCCTTCTTTAAACTCATAATATACAGTAATAGAGGTATCTTCTATGTTAGCCAGTATATTACTCCCATAAAGTTAGGATAATATGTGTCAATTCTCCCAGCAGAACAACCAACACAAAATTTCTAATTGCTAGTGTAATTGCAGGCCAACAGTGGTGTTGTGGAGTACAAAATAACTACAGCATCACTTTTTCCTCTGGTGTGCACTAGAATTAGATAAACTCTAATTCCCCCTACACAGAAGTGCACCACTTGTTCCACCCACAACCAGGTCAGTTCTGTTGTATCGGAATACAGTCCTTCCTCCTTCTGCTGCAAGAACTGCACCTGGCACAGGAATTCTTGGCTCTATTGTTCTCAGCTTCTTCGCTGTTACATAAAAAAAAAAAAAATTATTTTATTTTGCCCTGTAACAGCATTATGGGGACGTAAAACAGTTATAGTCATAGAGCATTCATTCCGACAGTACAGTAACAAAGAGCTATTAAAGCGCCTTAAGAGATAGTCAGGTGCTGAGTTTATTTGTTTGGTATTTATATGCACCTTCAATACCTGTATATTCCTACTCACTGTTTTAAAATGGAAAAATATCTACTGGTCAGGGCTTAGTGCTACCTAGCCTCCTGTGGTGGGCTGATGCTGGCTGGAAAGCAGGTGCCCATCAGAGCCACTCTATCACTCCCCTCCTCAGCTGAACAGGAGAGAAAAAATACAACAAAAAACTTGTGGGTTGAAATGACAGGCAGAGATCACTCACCAACAATGAGTATGGGTAATACTCAGGGGTAAAATAAATTCAACTTAGGGAAATTAATTTAATTTAATTTACTGCCAATCAAATCAGGGTCAGATAATTAAAAATTAAATCTTAACACACCTTCTCCCCATCCCTTCCTTCCTCATGAGCTTAACTTTACTCCCAATTTCACCACTTGCTCACCAGACAGCATTGTCTCTGCCTCTCACTCCTCAGGCAGAGGATTCCTCACACTCTTCCTCTGCTCCCATGTGAGTCCTTCCCATGGGATGCAGTTCTTCACGAACTGCTCCAGCATGGGTCCCTTCCATGGGCCGCAGTCCTTCAGAAGCAGACAGCTCCCGTGTGTGTCCCCAGCATCATCACAAGTCCCTCCAGCAAACTTGTTCCAGTGTGGCTTCCTCTTTTCATGGGCCCACAGGTCCTGCCAGGAGCCTGCTCCAGCACAGGGTTTCCACCTGCTCAAACAGGTGTGTGGTCTTTCACAGGCTGCAGGTGGATCTTTGCTCCACCTTGGTCCTCCACGGGCTGTAGGGGCAGGCACAGCTGCATCACCATGGTCAGCACCGCGGACTGCAAGGGAATCTCAGCTCCAGCACCTGGAGCACCACCTCCCTCTCCTTCTTCACTGACCTCGATGTCTGGAGTTGTTCTCTCACATATTCTTACTCCTGTCTGCAATCTGCTCTTGTGCAGTAGCTTTTGCCAATTCTTCACCATGTTATCCCAGAGGTGTTACCACTGTTGCTGAAGGGCTCAGCCTTGGCCACTGGTGGGTCTGAGCTGGAGCTGGTTGGCATTGGCTGTCAGACACAGGCGAAGCTTCTGGCAGCCTCTCAGAGAAGCAATCCCCTGTAGGCACCAAGTACCAAAGCCTTGCCACAGAAATCCAATGCACCCCTGAATGCAAAACATATCATCTGATCCCTTCTCTTGGTTTGTTTTAATTCAGTCCACATCCGTTAGCAAAACATGTACAGTTTTGCCTCAGAGCTAAGCAAGTCCACAGCCCTGTCCACTTCTGTTCCCAGCCAGGCACAGAAGCCAAATGTCTGCTGCCTTACCAGTTTTGGCTTCCTTACCAGTGGGATTATTCAGCATGTTTCCTTTCACACACATCCTCCTGTGGAATTAAACTCAGGCCTGCATAGCTGCTCCAATATTTGCCACACTTGAAGCCAGGGAACGCAGCCCTACTTGTCCTGGGGTTTTGTAGGTTTCTTTGAAGTTAGCAGGTTTCTCTGTATTCACAGGTCCATGCCTCTCCACTAGATCCTAGCCCAGTAATCTTTCAGAGACAAAAAAAAACCAACCTAATGCCCAAGTTTCAAACATACTTTCTTTAATATATTGCTGCATCCCTTTTCTCTCTTACAGACAAAGAGTGTTTCTAGCCCTCCTTCACCCCCGGACTGCAAAAGTAGTTATAATCTCTCCAACTATCTACTTTTTTTGAAGATATACCCAAAGAACCCAAGCAACACCATGACTTCACCAAACTATAAAGTACAAAAGCAAGCACTGCTGGCCAAAATAACTTTATCACCCTACTGAAGCAACGTGCCTGGCCAGAGTTGAGAGAGACTGAAGAACAGCTAATGTGTGTGTCGTACCTAATGTTAGCAAAAAGTTCACTTTCCTAGAGGCGTTGATATATTTGTATATGTAATACTATATGAAACCAAAGTCTTTCCTAGAGTGTTTCCAAGATATTTGACATTATCCTGCCATCATCACTAGGGCTCCAATCTCAAGCTCTTCATGCTGGCTTGATGGCACAGAGAGTCATAGCTGCAGCCTAAAGAATCACAGAAAGGTTTGGGTTGGAAGGGACCGTAAAGATAATCTAAGTCAAAATTCTCTGCCATAGGCAGGGACACCTTTCACTAGAACAGGGTGCTCAGAGCTCCATCCAGCCTGGCCTTGAACAATTCCAGGGATGAGGCATACACAGCTTCTCCGGGCAACCTGTTTCAGTGCCTCACAACTTCCACAGCAAAGAACTTCCCCCTAATATCTAATCTAAACCTACTCTCTTTTAGTTTGAATCCATTCCCCCTTGTCCTGCCACTACATGCTCTTGTAAATGGTCTCTCTCCATCTTTCTTGTAGCCTCCCTTCAGGTACTAGAAAGCTACAAATAGGTCTCCCCGGAGCCTTCTCTTTTCCAGGCTGAACAATCCCAATTCTCCCATCCTTTCTTCATAGGAGAGGTGCTCTATCCCTCTGGTCAACTTGGTGGCCCTCCTCTGGAATTGGTCCAATAGGTCAATGTCCTTCCCATGGTGGGGACCCCAGAGCTGGACACAGCACTCCAGGTGGGGTCTCACCAGAGAGGAGTAGAGGGGCAAAATTCTCTCCCTCAACCTGCTGGCCATGCTGCTTTTGATGCAGCCCAGGATACAATTGGCTTTCTGGGCTGCAAGTGCACATTGCCAGCTCATGTCCAGCCTCTCATCCACCAGCACCCCCCAAATGTGGGGACTTGAGAGAATGAACATTATCACCTTGAAAGAAGGCAAGAGACAGTGCTGGAAAGATGGCGTAGCCAGAAGAGGAGCTATCCTTCTTTGTACATATCCCAGCAAACCAGCAGTAAGGAATGAATCCCTGTTTTACACTGCAGTAGCAGTGGGAGCCAGGATTAGTGGTCAGTTAAACTATCTACTACCCAAGAAATCACTAAGTGACCCGTGTGTCTGCTGTACAGTTACTCACCAAGCACTTAGAAACCATGCTGCTCTTCCATGACTTGCCCACTCTTTTGTCTATGAAGCTGGCACAGGAATATAAAGTGACCTTTATTTATGAGACAGAGGGCTACTGAGAGAAAGGGAGAACAGGACTAGTCCTTAAAATAATTCCAATAGAATAAAAATAAAATACATAAGGGAAAACAGAAATGCAATGATGAAGAAAACACAGCCTGTGCGTCAGTACTCTGGTTACTTCAGTTCCATTCTCTGCAACATGATACAAGAACAGCAAGTGTATTTGAATCTGTACTGTAGAATATATTAAAAAATAATAACACCAAATTAACACTGCAGCCAATCTACCTCTGGAATGTTCAATTTGGTAATTTTTAAAGTTCACCTACTTTGGTTCAAAAACAAAACCAAACAAAACAAGCTAAATCAAAACCCAAGTCCATACTGCAATTCAACCATATATGCTTAATCACTGCATTTCATCACACAAAGTGCAAGCTAACCACACTGCCCTGCTACTCACAATGTGGACGGCAAAGATAATAATCTTCAATTCTTGCTAATGTTATTTAGACATTGCTTCCCCACACCAAACTTCCAGCTAATTCTGTGTTTTCTTACACATCTCCTTCCCCTTGCATACAAGTTGTCAAACTCAGAGCAGCAGCTGAGCTGCCAAGAGAAATGGAGCATTTTAAGTTGAAATCAAGGAGCAGAATCTCAATCAATTTCTTATGCCCTTGACAGCACATGGTATGGGTGGCTGCAGAGAAAGAATTGCTTAGCCTGGTGAAAAGGAAGACAGCACCTTGGTGTTTATTTGCATTCCTTCATCTCAGGCTTTTGGGGGCATCGGCTATGCACTTAAGATGCTCAACTCCTTTTTTTTTTTGAACTGTCTCTACAGTTTTAAGTAAGAGCATGATCTCTATATACCCCCTCAAGTAAGGTGGTATCAATCTACGTGGCTAACAAGCTGAGCGGATGAAAGGAGAAACAAGAGTAGCACCTTTCATGGAAGCAGTAACATACAGACACACACATATCTCCTTCGGACTAGTGGCACACGCCAACAAATGAGCAAAACACCCTCCCACTGGACTGCAGGGGTGGACCCAACAGCGCAAAGCCTGAGGACATCCTTAATGAGACTTGGTTATGCTTTACACTACAATAAATCAGCTTTTGAGTACGACGGCGTGGTCACAAGCTGTGTAGAAGCAGTCCAGCCAGGGACCTCATCATCCAACAAGGCACTGGCTGATTAAATCACGGGAAACAACCTTGCGTCAAAAAAACTGGCTCAAGACTGAACACGTGGCAAGAAGCAAGACCCCTCATGCTATCTGATGTAGCTGCCCACCAGAGAAAGCTCCATCACAAAACCAAACACCGTCAAACCCTTCTTCAAGGGCTGGACTGTGCTGCAATGCAAAGGAGGGCATTTAATTGGGCAATAGCACCACCTGGTGACTTCTGGGACTGCGGGAGAGGGGAACCGGTCAACTTGGCCATGCTGGGAGGGAGGAAAGGAGAAAGGACCACTGACCAAATTGCTCGAGCAATCTGGGAGCCAAAAGCCTGTGTAAGGAGGGAAAGAGGACAGCATGATGGAGTTACAAGAACTAGACAGGTGAGACAGACTGAGACAGAAAGAAGAGTGCCTGAGCACCTCCCCCTGGAATCACAGGCGTATCCCACTGCTGTTACCACCTTGGGGAGTCCTTCGTGGCAATGAGTAGTGTAAATATGGCAAAGGAGTATTTACGAAGGGATACATATCTGCAAAGGGATGCCTGTATCCCCCACACAAATCACTGTATTAAAGAACAAAAAAAGTGNACAGCTTCTCTGGGCAACCTCACACCTACACTCCATGGTATGCTCTGCTACCACCCCAGGTCACTTCAGTGATATCTCTCTGTTACCTGTTTGCTGATTTCCTATCTGAGCTCCACCACAGTACTTAAGTACGAATTCTTCAATGTTCACCACTTCATTTTTCAGGTGAGGATGAGAAATGAGCCCTGGTTTACCATGGGAACATTCTTTCTGTTGGTGTCACAGACAGGTCACAGTCACATCTCATGATCCTCCCCCCATTAACAAAGCAGGAACCAAAAGCAAACTTCACAGATCTCTCCAGCAAGTCAAACCTCAACTGGGAGGAGAAGGAGCTAAAATAAGCCCAAGTGAAAATAAATAAAAACTGCAAGTCCTGCTTTAAAGCCTATGCCATTTTACTGATAGCAATACCTGGGTTTTGGCAATTCCAAAGGTCAGAGTTTATTGTCTGGATAAATCTGGGAGACTTTTTAACATCTGCACACAGCCATCCTTCTCCTACCCACTCTTTCTCAAAATATACACGCAATCACAAAAATCCACTTGATGTTCTACTCTTCCCACAGGCAAATTTCTATTTAAAAACACAGTTAAAAAAATTATGTGAATAGTATCTCCTCGGAAATCCTGATAATTGGCCCTGAACTTGAAAAATTAGGTAAGAAAAGTAACACATAAGTCAGTATACCTCACACTGTCAGTGATAATGAGTATTGATTGCAGGGGCTGTTATCTCTGTTGGCCATATGCACACACACCAGCATAACAATTTGGTTAAATATCATTCATCACCATTGCACAATGCAGTGATCAGAGAAACTAAATTTAATTTTCAGACTAAATACATAAATAACCTGAAGTTTTCATAGTTCAGTAAACACATTAGGCAACAGCATCCTGACAAGTGTTGTTTTTGTACAGTTTGGCAGCAAAAAATGAGAAACAATNAAAAATTAAAAAACCCAAAAAAAACCCCCCCCCAAACCTGGAAGGTATTAACAATGTTTTTTTCCATAGAGGGCATTTTTTTTTTTTTTGGTTAATTTTTAGGAGAACTATAACTGTGGGACTTTATAGGTTCAGTCTCATCCAAACAAAAATCATACCCCTAATTGCCTTTCACTGATCACTGGATCACAGGATCCTCCTGACCAAGGCATAAAACAGATCAGCAGGTAAACCTACACTGATGGATGCCTTGTAAGTGATAAGAGACCATGTTATAGAATCACAGAATTACAGAATGGTTTGGGTTTAAAGGGACCTCGCAGATGACCTGGTTCCAACCACCC
>VWZF01007181.1:271-13319 GCA_013396755.1 Sclerurus mexicanus | reverse complement strand
GTTTATTTTCTGGATAAATCTGGGAGACTTTTTAACATCTGCACACAGCCATCCTTCTCCTACCCACTCTTTCTCAAAATATACACGCAATCACAAAAATCCACTTGATGTTCTACTCTTCCCACAGGCAAATTTCTATTTAAAAACACAGTTAAAAAATTATGTGAATAGTATCTCCTCGGAAATCCTGATAATTGGCCCTGAACTTGAAAAATTAGGTAAGAAAAGTAACACATAAGTCAGTATACCTCACACTGTCAGTGATAATGAGTATTGATTGCAGGGGCTGTTATCTCTGTTGGCCATATGCACACACACCAGCATAACAATTTGGTTAAATATCATTCATCACCATTGCACAATGCAGTGATCAGAGAAACTAAATTTAATTTTCAGACTAAATACATAAATAACCTGAAGTTTTCATAGTTCAGTAAACACATTAGGCAACAGCATCCTGACAAGTGTTGTTTTTGTACAGTTTGGCAGCAAAAAATGAGAAACAATTCTGTGTTGTTCTTTCCAAACCAAACTCTTGTCCTAAGTGAACCCTCCCCACATGCATTTGTAGCAGCTGAAACTTTCAAAATAACAGTATGAATGAGGAGATAATCTTTGACTCAAAATTTCTGTTTGACACAAGTTTCTGTTTGCACTCCAACACCCTGACACTTTTGTTCTCAAATCCTACCATTAGGGGACATAATTTTAAAATACAGGCTTGTTAGTGATACTTAGTAAATAAGGAAACAAAATAATTTCTATTCCTGTCCCAACACAGAAGATATGCAAACCCTTCCAGCCAGTCTGGAATTGATAATCCAATCCAAACCCCATAACTCATATTGCAGATTGCCTCTAAGTACCACGAGTCATTTCCTTTTATTCAATGAGGGCAGTGGCTCTTATGCAAGCAACGATATAGACACCAACTAGGTACAGCATTTGACAAAATGGCTCTTGTGTTCACCTTACTATTCACTAATATAAAAACTGCACAGTGGTTGTCTGGGAAAAATTGTAAAAGGGCTCAATTACCTTCAAATTCGTCCATACAAGCTCAATAAGCTCTATTCAATTCAGTGTTGAGACATACTCCTCCCAATTTGTAACTTCCTCACCTGCAACTTATTAGTGGATTTCATACGAAAGAGGAAGAAAAGAGCCACATAAATGGTAAGTGTCAACCAGTTGAAAACTTTGGTCCTGGAGACAAGAAAGCCTGATCCTTTCTCTCTTGCAGCAACAGAGGAAGAAGGCAGTTTCAGGGGGCAGCTATAAAAACTAACATTTCCCCTAACAAACAGGAACCAGCCTCATGGCCCCAGATCTTTGCTCCAAATTAGCAGAGCCCTGGTACAGGGTATGTCATCTACCAACAACTAGAAGCTGCAAAGGCAGCCAAAGAGTTCAGGAAACACCGTAAGAGTGGGACAGGCACTAAGGATTCCATACCAGAAACTGCCTCTGCTTATCAGGTCCTTTAGCTGACACAACAACCTGTAAAATCAGCTGCCTCAAATGGCCATCTAAGGTGTGAGCTAGTCTCCTTTATCAGCAGCCTAAAGACTGGCCAGCTGCTGATGGCACCCTCTTTGCAGGCTGCTCTTATAATTTGCCAGCCCACCTCCAGCCTTTGGAAATCTACCTTCATCAGCCTTCCAAACACATTAAAACACATGCCTTCTCCAGAAGGTATCAGGGGAAGGGAACAAACTGAGATTTTCTACAATTTTCCATTATTTGTTATTTGCAATTAACTGCAAATGACATGTAGATAACACACACCCACATGGACATTATATGGCAGAAGGAGAGGTCTAAAATCCTTGAAACTGGGGGTTTTCATTTCCTGAATTGATGTGCAGGACTGGGAAGGGACAAACACAGGTTTGCTTAAACCCAAATCTGTGTTAAGAAATTTTTCACCCAACTGTCAGGTTGGATTTAATTAACTTCAATTAATAGTGATTCATATTCATTTCACCTATTGTCTGGATCTAAAGTTTTCCATGACACAGTAAACATCACCACTTATTTTAAACAGCATCATATAAAGACCCACCTGGTGCTTTCTCCTCTGCCACTCATGCAAGTAAACAGAAGAGATAACAGCAAGCAAGCACAGTATAATAAAACCCAGGGCTGAGTTTTTTGGCTGTGGATTTCCCATGTGCTGCTGTGAACTTACTAAAAGTAAAGCTATCTGCACTGAACAGGCTCTTAAATAAAAGACACTATCAGCACAAGGCCGTATCCCTTAAGCAGCTGACTTCTTGAATGTATTCACCTCCTGTTGGTTTCATCAGGTATGAAACTCAGCAACTCCTAAAAGCTGATAGCTCTCGCACCAAGAAATTCAACATTTTAGGAAAAAGCCCTTAAAATGAGCAAAACCAGATATTGTTACTTTTATTGTTAAGGCACCTTCTTCTCTCCATTACAAAAATAAGCAGGAAAACAGTATCTAACTTAAAACCATAAGAAGGATGTTTTATTCACCTGGCCAATTTTTCTCATCTTCCCTCAGAAACTGGGAACAAGAAATGATCAAAAGTGTGCAAACTTTATAAATCTCAACTGAAAACACATCGGGAGCATTTCAACTGGAATGCTACACCATGAAGTTTAGTACATTTAAGGACAGAGGTGTAAAAGAGGAGCACATTAGATTTATCCCTCCAAAGCAGGAGAAGACTGAACCACGCAGAAGGTATTGAGGAGTCACTCTCAGGACAGACTGTGTGGATACTAAACACATTTTCAGTGTCACACCTGAGCATTGGGGACCATGTGGAACTGAGTCCAAACTTCCCGCAGATCCCAGACACGGCAGAACAGGTATAGGGATTGAGGCAAACATCTCTACTGGCCAATGAGATCCTAGCAGAGCTTCCCTTTGTCACATCTCTGACAGCATTCTTCACTGGTTGAAAGACAGCTTAATTTAAAGCAATGCGAGCAGCAATTCTGCAGATTCTAATGGGCAAAAGTGTCTTGAAACATAAATGAAACATCACTAACACAAAGTTAGGGCTTTAAAAGAAAAAGAAACTGAAGGCTAAAACGAAGGGAGAGGTGGCAGGGGTTTTCCACCCCACCTTATTATTTCATATGTACTACCCTTTCTTGGTTTGCTCTGGGTACTTCTCTGTTTTCTTATCCCCAGCTTCTCCGACCCTTGCTCCTGCACTGAGTTTACCCTTCAGTGTTCCTCACTCCCTTTCACCAGTCACCCCACAGTGACCTTAATGCTTTCCCTCAGTCTCTCAGTTTCAGTTCTCCACTTCTTCCTCCTCCATCAGTCTCTCTCTTTATCCCTTTGTTCATCCAAATCTCCTCTATGCCAAATTCTATACCACTTTTTCTACTGGTCTACACATCCTTGGAAGTGTTCAAGGCCAGGTTTGATAGGGCCCTGAGCAACATGCTGTAGTGGAAGGTGTCCCTGACCACAGCAGCTGGGTTAGAACTAGAAGATCTTTAAGCTCCCTTCCAACACAAGCCATTCTATGGCCATCACTTAAACTACTCCTGAAGAACTTTTCGGGCTTCAGGGCTACCACTCTCCTTCAGACAGTCTTTTTAAATTTGGACTTAAGGTGCCAAAGGTTTGTTTTCTCTCTGCCTTTCCCCACATCAGCCTAAGGGAGAAGGCAAACCCAGGCACAAAACCCTGGGTCACCTTAATACCCGGTCAAATAAAGAACCATCTCCAAAGAGCCTACCAAATGCTGAAAACCAAGCAGAGGTAGAATTCATCTGCTTTTACTGTTAAATGATAGGAATCACTCATGAGCTGTGTTATCTCAAATATTTAATTTACATAAACTTTTTATCTTGTCCTCCACACAGCACTGCATTCAGCTGTGCATTAAAGCATACGCTGAGCTTTAAGCTTGGGATTCACTTTAGCCCATTCAGCAAAGGCTGAATGATGTGCCCTGATACACTGCTGAAGGGGGATTACCCTAATGCTTAGAATCAAAGACAAGCTTAAGGACTCTACTCAGATTAGGGTTTCAGTAACATAATCTCAAATCAAATTTATGTTATCTAGTTTTCTACAACTGCCATTTTTATCATGCTCCAACTGTCTGTCTAATGCCCTGGCATGCAACTGCTCTTTTCAAGCACACCCTGCAGAAAAAAAAGAAAAAAAAAAGGAAAATATCCAAGGCGGAAAAAAATTGACTCTGAAGGCTATTCAGACAAACTACACTCCATTGCTGGAGTCATAACAGTTGAAGACACTGTTCCTTCATTGACATTCAAGCAAACTGAGACAAAAATGAAGTTCAACTTTACTTGAATTTTCCACAAGAGCGATATTGTCCAAAAAAGAAAACTGCTGACTTAAGGGATAATGTAAGAAAAAAACATGTTTATAGCACACTCAAGAAATTATCATTCTAAAAGTAAATTTGTCTGCACAGTACTGAAAAGTTTGAAGTCAGCATGGATTATGCACCATGAACAACTTGTGGCCAGAAGGTGGTTGCTTCTTGTTCACATCAGCTTTAACAAGATGTACTGCAAGTGTTGATTTTATGATTCTTAAAATAGGCATACTTATATTTAGCATGCAAAGGAAAGGAAAAAAAAAAAGAAAAAAAAGATAGAAAATGGGCTTCCCATTCAAGAAAGGGAATCCGTTCTTTCTCGTTTCCTAAATCCCTCAGGGAATTAACCAACTGCCAGATTTATCCAGCCACAAAGTGGAAGTGTGCCCATACAGGCAGGGAAGTGTATCAGTCAGTGAGATGTTGGGGTTTTTTTAATTAACTAAGACTACACAGTGACAAACAGCTTAAATTTTTCAGTTGTAATACGCTTCTAAATCCTAAACTACCAACCACAGTGATACTTTCTCTCCCTTAAATCTAGTAGTTAAAAATTAATTCAAGTCACAAGGATCAAGCTGAGCCGCAGCACGACACCACACCACATTCAAGGAAATGCTCTCAAGCATAGTTTTCACATCAGTGAAAAGTCTGGTAAGTCTGGTGATCCCTACTACAGCTTCCCTTATGTTGGCACACAAAAGATGTTGACCAAATTCCTAAGAATTCTTCTTCAGCTGTTGAATTCCCAGCACCAGACTCACAACTGGACAAATCTGGAAAACTCACGTAATGACAATACTGGAGACAAGGTACCAGCTACTAATTATAAGCATTAGATAGAGAAGGTTAAAGCTACTCCAATGCCCACTACATCTCACAGGTCACCAGTGAGCATGGGAGGAGATGCAAGTGACTTCAGACACATCCTGCTGCCCAGAAGCAAAACTTTGGTGATGAACCATTAGGTCCTGTCAACACTTAAGTTTTGTTTGTTGCAGAATTATATGGGCCAAAAAAGGGTTTTTTTCAGAATAAAACCCAATTTAGGAATCTATTCTAATTCATTTTGGCTCTGTAGACAGGCTTTAAAGAAAAGGAGAAGCTCCTTCAAACAGTCCCTATCTGTATGTGAATTCCTGTAAGAGCCTGATATTTATCATTTACATTTTTTTTACAGTCCTCTGCAGTTGTGCCCAGCAGAGGCTGACAGGTCCAACCAGTACACCCGATGACGTCTGCAGCATCCTGCCACTCTGCTGACAAAGGAGGAAACAATAATTCAGGGACACAAAGTATTTAGTAGCTGGATTTCACGCACATGCACTTCCACATGTTGCCCAAATAAGAACATACTGTGGCCAAAACAAAAAGTGAAAAACCATAACTTCTCTACCCTCTCCTCCAAGAAATGTAAAAACCATGCACTAACTAGTATTTATGTTTAAAAATATCCAGGCAAAAATAAAAACCACTTGTTCCACTGCCTGTTGCTCAGCTTTTGCGAGCAGTCCTGCAAGGCTAGAGACTGTAAATCAAACCACTGGCATTTCCTTACACAAGGCTGTGCTCCGAGTCAGCCTCCCATCCACCTCTGCGGGAGGCTCTTTACAGCTTGGATTTGTCTTTTGGCAGTGGTGTTCACGGAAAGGGTGTACAAGATGTTTCAGAAGAAAACTGAAATATGTCCCTTTCCTGGCATCTTACAAGTCGAGATGGAATTTAAAAAATTTCCTTTCACCTTGACCCTTACATCACTACCCAGCCTCTACAAGGTATGCAGTGAGAAGAAAAACATCTCCATAAGAATAAAAACATATTTTCATTTATTTTGGAAGCATGTGTCCCATGGCAGATCCAGACGCCTTCTGGTGAGGGGCTGCAGTTATATTCACACAAGCTGCCCTCAAGTCTAAAATTAGGAGATAGTAGGGGACATGACAAGCGCCAACAAAGAGCAAAGCACTGAAGGCTTGCTCTGTCCTCTCCAAAAAGTGTGGGATGCTCCAACTCACTGGCATGATGATCTAACCCACTGGTGTCAGTAGCACTGGATGGAGGTATGACTTGTAGGTAGCTTGTGGGTAGACGATCTCTACCCAGCTTCCCACCTCCTTTCCCAACCCTTTTGGAAAGTACCTCTAGGTATCCATCCATGTGTTGGGCATTCAACTGGCCCCAGAAGCAACTTGAGAAAAACTTGAGCAGAGGAAGCCCCAGACCTCCAGCTGGAGGTGGATATGACGGCAAGGCAGTCAAACCACAATCCTAAACACAACCACCCCATCAGTGGAGGTTGACAAGACAGCAAAGCTGAGGAGAAAACAACTTGCCCTGCACTCAGTTTTATGAGGCAGCACCTGAACAGTGGTGAAGGTGGGGTCAAAAGCAACATGCTCTAGTGGGAGGTGACCCTGCCCATGACAGCGGGGTTGGAACTAGATAATCTTCAAGGTCCCTTCCAACCCAAACCATTCTATCATTCTGTAACAGTGCAAACCTGCTAAAGCTGGTTGTGTTCACTTCAAGATGCCCCTCTGCCTTGCCCTCAAAACTGCAGTGCAGGAAATGAAAAAATAGTGCCTGTCCTGATCTTATCTGAACAGAGACGTAGCCAGGAAATCCATGATCAACAGCAGTCCCTGGAGAGTCTAACTGCGTTGAAGACCGGGCAAATGGCATTTGCAAGAAGGAGAGGCAGGGAGGGAAAAGGTGGGCATTCAAGCACAGCTGGGAGCACTTCTGTCCTCCCTGTAAATGCTTCCCTCAACAAGGGAGATAATTTAGAAAGAATATGTCAAGAATATGTCTATCCAGTCCATACACTTGCAGATTGAAGGACCTACATCATACCCAGCTCAGACACAACCCAACACAAGCAAAATTTACCAGCACTCTAATTTATAAACACTAACACAAGCAAAAGCCCTGCAGACTCAGAGGCCTTTGCCCGCGGGCAGCACAACTGTACTGTAACTTCAACACACCCTATCAATAAATCAAATTATTGCCTTAGAAACAAGTCATACCATCAACCAGAGCCCCAGAAAAAACATACTTTAAATGTAAATTAAAAATGGCCTTTAATATGGCTTGACTTTAGGCAGTTCAAAGGAACCATCTGATGAAAATGAGAGGGTTTTTCTTTTCTCCACACACTGCTTGCATGCAGAGTTTCTGGTTGCTTCACATACTCTGCCCAAGCATTGCTTCACTGAGTAGGGCTAAAACTGCATTCAACTATGCGGAAAAAAAAAAAAAAGGAGTTTATTACCAACTCAACTTCCTTCTTTTCGTAGGAAAAAAAAAGATTTTTAGGGGTTTTTTTCCCTCTCAGAATTACTGTAAAACAAGAAGTTCCACAATTTTTCAGTCAGAAATCAAAAAGAGGGATTGAAGCAAGGGACTGGAGAAACCTAAAAAAAAACCCCAAAACAACTGGGTTTAAAATTAATTGGGTTTAAAACTATAAACAAAAGAAATAAACAGAATTTGAGAGACAGTAAGAACTACAGCCTGCATATGATTTCTGAGTGATGGTCACTGCATGGACTCATTCAATAAGCAAGTTACAAGCAGGGGAAAAGAGCCAAGGGCTAGTTATCAGTGGGAGCTGATCGTGTGCAGCAGCAGGCACCAGCTCAAGGATATTCTTTTGCTGCCCAGTTGATTAGTAGTAACAAACTTCCCCTTCTGAGGCTTTGCTTCTGAAAGTAAAACCTGCTTCAAATTCCACCTTCTGCTGCTTCAGAAATCCAGCTTGGTTGCGCTGCTGAAAACGAAAGCAGAGTGTGTTCTCCAGACTCATCTTTTCCTAGAGGGATGTCTCAGTTAAAACTCAGTCTACTCTTCTAAGCAATCCCACACAAAACCTTTGGAAGAGATTAGTAAACAAAAAAGTTTTGTAGCTATGTCAGGAAAGCAACAGGGCCAAGGTCAACATAAAATCCTGAATTCTGTTAAATTCTGAGGAACTATTTACCTACATATTCAATGTATGTATTACAAAAAACATTATTGTAGCCATTTAAATATTCCATAAAATACTATGAAAAGGCTGCTTTAGGCTTCTGAAGACACTTCTTTATTGATACAAGAGAATAGGCATTCCTCAGTTGGTGCATAACTGGATTTTGATGCAATATGAAAAGAAAACAAAAACAAGCAACAAAATCACCAGTCCCAGACTCCTTCAGTAACCTGGCAGACAGTTCTTTTGACTGGCAAAACAGGGCAATGGAATATGGAAGTGCTATGTGCACACATTAAGTGCAAATTTCAGACTATCCTTCACTGGGGAAAACTAGCAAGAAAACCATTTCCCAAGAAATTGATGTATACGCCACCAGCTACATGTCTGTCTGTCTGTCTTTCAGTTCCCCACGGCCTTAAAACCATTGTTCAGTTTTACTCAGGGTTTGATATTTCACTACAATGCTAAAACCTAAGTGGCTAAAAAAGAGACAGATGAGAGCTCCTTTAATAGTAAGGCTGCAAAGATGGACACTTCAAATCAGTGACTCCACAAGACAGACAGCCATGTAGTCATGATTCAAAAATTTCTCTCATGATAGAGCTACTTGTTTACGTAATAAAACATGAAAGAGATGATAATGCACCATTAACACAGGGGGTGAGGGGAAATTGCTTCTCAGTCTGTTTTCTGCTCAGATTGACATTTTCTGGACAAAATTTTAGAAGACATACACTCACGAGTACAATTTACTTCTTTTCACAACTGCCTTTAGTTCATCTTAACATGGAGGCCACGTTGCACATACCTAGTGGGAAGAAAAGCTCTTAACTGGTACAATCCATCCAGGGGTGCACTTCTGTTTTTAACCGCAGTGCTCCTATTCGTGCTGGGCCATGTAGGCCCAAAAAGCATTAATAATGACAAATATTTCAGAGTCAAAAGAAAAATATAACTTATGTCTTTCACAGACATGAACACAAACTAAAAGATTCCCAGTCACACATGTTCAGTATAATAGCTACTTAGAGAAGAGGAGTGGGTACTTGAGCTTTGCACTGAAAGGTCTGAAGTATACATGTGCTCTGCTACAGGAATTTGTTCTCCATACAGCAGAATCCAGAGCCTTACATTATCGTGACACGAAAACCGGAGATCTTCTCTGTAAGAAAACTACCATCACATTCCAAATTACTTTGAATCTCAAAGAATTCTGAGCTCAATTCCACAGCTTGCGTGTGCAGATGCTGCACATGGCAGCACACAACATCCTCAAAAGCAATAGACAGTTCTCCACACATAGCAAATGGGATTCAGTTGCAGGGAAACTCCTGAGAAAACCTCCTCCAAAGAGAAAATACCACTCCTTTTACAAATCTAAGCTTACCGACTTCAGACAATATTTTCATGCTAACAGAGTACGTGCCAGCAAGTGACTTCTTATGAGCAGGAAAATGGAAACACAAACAGAAGAGTGAAGAAATGAGGTCTCAGGCAAGGAAGATGTAAAGCACTATGGAAAAAACTTTCTGTAGTAAGGGCAGTTAAGCTCTGGGACATAACCTCAGGGAGAAGATCATGAGTTTTTAAAGACAGGAGTCAAACATGTTAGGAAAGCTATGAAAGGGGTTTTAGGGACAAGGGGTGACCTCTGAGCCTCTTCCAATTCTAACTCCTTTGGTCCCATGATGAACAGTCACAACACAAATATGTAATAAACAAGTACAAAAGGAAAGGAGTAATGGAGGTCACTTTAGATAGCAGTTAGCAAGTTACTTCCCAAAGTCTCTGAAGAGTTGTCAAAGTTTCCTCAGGAAGTGACAAAGACAAGAAACTTTGCCTTAGTCTTAAACCTGGCAATCTTTTCTGCAGTTGCCACACATAATTATGTCAGGATCTGGCAGAGAGTTGTAAATCACTCCTCCAGCCCACATAAAGAAAATGTTGGGAGCTAAGGCACAGGGCACTCAGCAGCCACAGCCAGATTAGGAAACTGGCAGCTGCACACCTGGCCACATTTCAGCACTGAAGCACAGCTCAGGAACACACCAGCCACAGTAAGCCCCTCTCTCCTTCATCCCCTCAACAAGGTGCTCACACAGAAACACCAAGCAGGTCAAATGGGAGCTGCGCTTCATTTCACTGCATGGACTGAGCTGCAGCTAAAACTTGCTCAGCTCCACAAGCAGGGACAACTGCTGCAAACAAACAAGATCTGACTGAGAGATCAGGAAGAGTCTGGAGTGACAAGACAGGACTGGGAGCAGAGCTCAAGTGTTCACACTTATGAACAACTTCCACGCGCAGACACCTCACTGCCCAGCAGCAATAATTTACCAGAGGAAGTAGTTTAGGAGCAACCTCGAGGACATTTGCATGGCAACATAGCGAAGAGAGCTATTAAATAGCACCTCCATAGCTCTCACACCTAAGGCTGTAAGGCACCGAACAATTAGGCAGGCATCCTGCTCCTGCTGGAACCATCACAGAGCCCCGCCATCAACAAAGCCTGCCTTCCAAATTGACTCACAGCTAGCCTTGCACTGCCCCAGATTTCCTCTCTCCTCCTTCAACATCTACAAATCCCACATCTTGTGCACTACTCCAGGCTGCTCCAAATCACTTCCATGACACCCACAGAGAGTTTTAAAAACCCCAAGATACTCTGTCAGAGTACTGTCAGAGTACTCTGTCAGATACTTTTGTCAGAATTATGCTAAAAATTACAGGCCAGGTTCCTCACTGGCAATGCGGGGTTAACATCCAGGAGCAGACAACTTACTCCCCATCTCTACTGCTTATAGGGTCAGCAGCATGGACCACAGCTCTGGTTTCTCTGTTGCACTCCTTCCTCATCTTCCCATCTAGACACTCTCCATAGTCAAATGGACCTTCAGAGCTTGCGGCAAAGTTGGCTTTGCAAATGTTGCACCAGCTGCAATTTTTCCCCGCTGGGGAATTCTGAACAGGCAGAAACAGCCCAATGCCAGGCCCTCAGCACAGCTTGGGGCCAGAGACCATCAGTGATCCTGAGGTGCAGCCCAAGGCTTTGTTCAGAAGTGGAGAGAGATACAGGTTTACAAACTGATTTAGTTCCTATTTCTAATAAGGGTAAGAACTGGTCTTGGGACTTGGACATGCCAGACTTGAGTGATTATTAGGGGATCTACTAGATACAATGCACATTAACCTACCAGGTCCAGGACCTACTGAAAAAAAAACAAATGTCAAGATTTCTTTTGGTAGATCTGAAAATCTATTTTTGAGTTGCCATCTAGCTTTCAAGCAGATCAGAAGATTAATGTATGCATTTGTTCACAATGCTCTATAGGTATGGAGCTTCTCTGCTTTGAAAATCTGTCTGAACTTCTCGAGGGGATTCATCATCTGGAGGGTTCCTCTCTTTTGGGAAAACAGAGTGCAAATTCCCATGGTAAATGGGATGTCTATGGTCAGAAGCAAATAGTTTTCTAGGATTACGCCCTATTAAAACTCAGGAAGGAACATCTCACTAACTTTTAAATGACTATAACTACAGGCACATCTTCCTAAGCTTTACCACTGCCACCCTATCATTTTAATGAATCTACAGAGTAATTGCACACTCCTAGTAACACAGAGCTGCATTATAGGTTTCTTTTCCTGTCTTAAAAGAAGTAAATAATTGCCTTACAAAACCTCCAGTATATTTTACTGCTACAAAACAGCAATAAAAAATGGGCATAAGGAATCTCCATCCACAAGACACTTCATCTCTATAAAATTACAACATTTTCTGCTGGGGAACAAAATAAATAAAGACATACCCACACATTCCACCACAGACTTCTCGTGTTTGTGCAAACCACATTTATTTTTGTCACTTTAAAAGCTGAAGGCAGGAATTCCAACCGAGAAAGGAGGAATGGCCACTGCCAAATAGTTTGGGTTGAACTCTCCAGCGCCCTGGCACCACATCCTGGCACTCACCCCAGGGCAAGGCACCCACTCCTGCTGGGATAAGTGTCAGCACAACCCAGAGAGCCCTGGGGTGTCTATCTGTGTTTGGTTTCCGAATGCACAACTTCATTGTGCGGCACACCAAAGAGAACTCGCTCTGAAGCGCCTCCGCTCACGCGTCTTCCCCGAATGTCCGCGGACACGCGGGGCCCAGAAGCGGCCTCGCTCGCACCCGGGGACTCGAGGAGTCTGATTTCGAAGGGGAGCAGGGTGGCGATGCTCGCTGGCCGCCGCCCCTGCCCTCGGGGGCGCCGGGCGGAGAGGGGGCAGGCGCGCCCAAAGCGCAGAGCTAACTAAGCACATTGTGCTGCTGCTCCAGATGTGCACCGCGCGCGAGGGTTCGCCAGAAGAGCAAAAAAAAAAAAAAAAAAAAAGAAAAAAAAAAGGAACGGCAGAAAGGACGTTCCTGTACGGAGCTAGGGAAGCGGTGAATAAACCCCGGCAAGCAACCAAACAAAGCGCTGCCCGTCGGCGATAGCGCGTCCCGGGGCGGGCAGTGCTGCCCCTCTCCGCGCCGGGACCCCCACGACAGAGCCGCCCCCGCCGGCAGCGCCTTGAGGGACAAGGCAAAAGCAACAGGAGAGCCCCCCGACCCAGCAGAGCCTCCCCCGCCCCGCGCAGGCCGGTGCCAAGTTTGGGCGAGGAGGGACTGAGCGCGGCCGAGCGCCCCGGGCGGGGGGACCGGGAGCACTCCCGGGGGGGGAAGTGGGGAAGGAAGGAAGGAAGGGAGGGA
>VWZF01007178.1:708772-738956 GCA_013396755.1 Sclerurus mexicanus | reverse complement strand
AGCGGCGGAAGGCGGAAGTGCCGCTGTGGCCGGTGCCGGGTCGGGGTGGGCCCGGCGGGGCCATGGCGGGCACGGCCGGCTGAGGGCCCGGGGGTCCCGGGGGGCTCCGAGGGGCTCCGAGCCNGGTGGATGAGTGGTCGGCACAGAAAAGTCAGCAAAGGAAACGCCAAGGACCGAGGTCAGGTCTCTCGTGGACCAGTCAATCTGATTTCCTTCGGGGAGAAGGTCTCCAGCTCGCCATTCCTGCACCAAACTCTGTGTTTTATCCTGCCTTGGGGTTTCCAGCTGGTGGTTTCTGCCTCTCTTGTGAGGAGAAGGGAAAAATTAAATGGAAGGATTTGTCCATGTGATAAACCGGAGTTGACCCGGAGGCGTTTGCAAACTGTGCCCCTGCTGTGCCCCAGACTCCCTGCTCAGGACGTACCCTGTCCCCACGGCCCCACCTGGCTCAAAACAGCAGGAAAAGGGCAGCTGGGATGGGGATTTGGGGCTGTTCCAAGTCACCTGCTTGAAGGCTGCTCTGTGGTTCCCTCCTGTAAACAGGGGAGGCCGGAGAGGAGCTGGGTGAGGGGTTTGTGGTACCAAAACATTGTCCGTAAATCAGTTTACAGTGAGGGTGGCACCCCGGGCTCTGTCTGTGTTCCCTGAACCTTCTGGGGCATGAGCTGGGGGGAAGTTCTGCTCCCCAGCGTGCTCCCAGCTCTCTCCTGGGAGCTCAGAGCTGTGGGAAACAGGTATGTGTTCCCCAGCTGATGGGGAATGGAGGGAAACCTGTGAAACAGGGAAAAGCGTGGCTGGAATTACACAGGGGGAGTCTGAGCGTCCTGAGGGGGGCCCAACCCCTCATCCCCCACTGGTCTCTTCCCCCTCTGCTTCACTGCAGTGTGGGATCATCCTGGGAGCTGTGCTGCTGATCTTCTGCTCGTGGATGACCCACCAGTCCTGCATGTTCCTCGTGAAGTCAGCCAACCGCAGCAAGCGCAGGACCTACCCCGGCCTCGGTGAGATCCCAGCCCTCCCTGCTGGTTGTCACAACTCCAGCGTGACCTTGGCCTTGGAATTTACGTTTTCACACCGGTGCTGTTGGAACAGCCAATGTTTTCCTGCTGCACTTCCCAGTTTCCCCCATTCCCTTTCCTCAGGGCAGCGCCGGGGTTGGATCCTGCTCCCGACAGCCTAGCTAATGGTGCTGAGTTGTTTTGGCTCCTCGGGGCAGGGGAGGAGGTGCAGCAGTGCCTGATCCAAACCCCAGCTCCCAGGAGCCGTCTGGGATGAATTAATTGTGGGTCTGGGCACGAGCTCCCCGCCCGGCGCTGCCGGGACAGCGGGTGCTGCCAGCCGGGAGCCTGGCACGGAGCTGGGCTGCCTGGGGCCGAGCTGGGAGCTCCTTTGTGGCTCAGCAGAGAGGAAACAGTGCGAGCTTCCAAGGGGCTGGGAAAACAAAAACATCTGGAAGGTCCCTGGGTGGGTTTTGGCAGAGCCTGGCTGCCCTTGGAGCTCGGTGCTGGCGCCAGGATTGGCCTTTGGTTGTGGCCTCTCCTGGAATTCTCACTGCCCTGGGGGGCAGGAGGAGGTGGTGGGGTTCCAGTCCTTCCCTTAGCATGTGAAACAAAGGAAAAGTCGCCTTTTCCTAGTTTTCCCTTATTTTCCTGTGGGAAGAGGGAGCTGGCTGGTGCTGCCCTGGTACAATGGCGCTGACAGGTGGGTTTGCTCCTCCCTCCAAGTGCCTGAGGTGCTGCTCCTGGGAAGCACATCCTGGCTTCTGCCGAGTTGTGTCTGCTGCAAACAGAAAAGCTGGAGCAGCCCCGTGGTGTGGGGGGTTGTTGTGATGCTGGAGGGAAGGGGAAACCTCCGGGGCCCCATTCCAGCTGCCAGTGCTTCTCCCCACAACACGCCTTTGTGTGCTGCTTCCCGGAGTACAGAGAGTCCCCTCCACCTTGGAGTGTGTCCCGGGAAAAGGGATCCTCTGCATGCTCCCGAGCCAAAGGGCTGGACTACACAGAGGGCCAGTAATGCTTCCCAGCTTCCGGCTGGCATGAGGGGGCTGGCAGCAGTGCCTGTGCCCACTCCCCATGCCCTGAGAGAGGAGCCGCGGGCAGGGACAGCCCCGGGAACGCTCCCACACCGCATCCCAATGCTCTGGGGTCGGGCAGCTCCACACAGACCCCCTTTGTCCCTGCAGGCTGGGCTCGGGGACATCTGCAGGCTCTCCTGACAGCCCCACAGCCTGTGCCGTGGGAGGACTTGGCAGCACTGAGCCAGGCAGGAGAGTTGTCCACATTCCCTTCAGGCAGGAACTGCCTTCTGGAGGGACACTGGAAGCGCCGGCACAGAGGGCTGGGGTGGGTCGGCTCTGCTGCAGGGAGGGGAGGGGCCTCGGGCAGGTGTGTGGGCAAGTGTAGCACCTGGAGGCTTGTTCTCAGTGAACATCAGTTCCAAGCAGCCCAGGAGGTGGGCTGGGTCAGCATCACCAGTGGCTGTGTCCGTATGCAGGGGCGCCGGAGCTGTCGGCACCACCGACCCTCCTGGAGCTCAGCCTGTTAATGACCCATCTCCAGGAGGGATATTTCCCTCTTCTTCATTCCTCTCCCTCCTCCCAGACCCTTTGTCTGTGGCACTGACCCCCCCAGGGCTGTTGCCTTTTCCCTCACGGCTGTGAATTCCCAGAGGAGGCCGGAGCGGCTGTTCCCGGTGCCCGGGCACTGTGCCTGGTGGCAGCTGTCCCACCGCTCTGTCACCGAGCCAGCAGCTATTTCGGGTGCTCCCCCACATCCCTGCTCTGGGCTGTGGGTCCCTGCCGTGCCTTTTGCTCATTCTGTGGGAGAACATCTCGTTTCCTGAATTTTTAGTTCGAGCAGAGTCCAAGGAAATCAAGAGTAGAAGTTAATATTTAAAATAGCAGAAGAAGCTTCCAGAAAGGATCCGAGTTTGTTTGCTGGCGGGTTCCAGGAATGCTGGGCTGTGCCTTGAGGGAAGGCAGAGGGGACTCCAGGGTGGTGGGTTCATGCTGGACCTCGGCTGACAGATTTGAGTGCTGTGGTCTGGGTTTGGAGCTCTCCATTCCCATTCTGCCCAGTGAGATCTAAAAATAGAAGCGGAGTTTTCTTGGCATTGTCTTTTTAAGAGAAAACCCAATGATTTAAGGACTACTGAGCATTTTCTGCTCCAGCCCAAGGATGGGAGGGGGGGAAAGCAAAGCCTTGGCAGCAGCCCTTTGGTGTGGGTTGGGAGCACTGGGTATTCTGGGAATGGGATTGAACGTTCTGGGCACCAGCTCAGCTCTCCCAGCCAGCGATGTCAGGCGGCCCAGTTCGAGGGGGAAGATAAAAATAAAAAGGGGAGTTGGATTGGAATTCTGCACCACTTCAACTTTTGCCACACAGAATCTCGTACAGGAATATTTTCTCTCCCATTGCCTTTAATGGCTGCCATGTGTGGCTGCTGCTTCACACCACTTCTGGTTTTAAATAGAAAAAAAAGAACCTGCTTGCTGGCTTCTCCTCATCTTTGTTCCTGTCTTATGTGGTTTTCAGTTTCCAGAGGGAATGGCTGAAAAAGAAAGTGGGAGGGTGAGGCAAACAGCCCCAAAACGCCAGCAGTGGGGCTCTGCTGCCCTGCCCTGTGTGTAACTTTGAACTGACCTGTGTGTCCTCTTCTGAGCCTTTCTTTGACTAACTTCCACTTTTTTTTCCGTTTTACACCAGCATTTCATGCCTATGGAAAAGCTGGAAAAATGCTGGTGGAAACAAGGTAAATCTCCTGCTTATTCAAAGCGTGACCAGTTTGGGTTCCTTTGGTGAAAACTCCTGCTCTGAGCCTCGTCCTCCTTCCTTCCCCTCCTGCCTCCTGTGGTCCCTGCAGCCCTCCTGCCTCCTGGAATTGAACGGGAGCCTGAGTTAGATCCCCTAAGCACAGCTCCGGGTGTCACCTCAGCGGATCCGCCTGTTCCCGAGTGGAGGCGGGAGCGCCTTGGAGTCAGTGGGAGCTCAGAAGGTGGGGATGGGCCTGTCTCGTGCTCTGCTGTGAAATCCCAGCCATGTCACTTGTGGCTGTTCTCCAGGGGTGACATCCCTGCTGGGAGTGCTGTGAATGAGTGGGAGGGAGCGTGTTTGGTTCTTTGGGTCCATGGGTCTGCTCTGGTCCTGCCCTCTCTGTTGCCTTCCTTGAGGGGGAATCCTGTCCCCATTTTGGGGCAGACTCTGGCTCCTCCCGTGACCCCAGTACAGTAGAAGCTCCCTGCAAATCTCAGGTGATGGGACATCCTCACAGCCCTCCTTTTTCCAGCAGGGATTCTTTTCCAGGCACCTTGAGCCCAGGCCAGGCAGTGGTAGTGGCTCCTTCCCTCACCCCAGCTGCAAACTGCTGCACAGCACTAAAAATACACAGAATATTCCTCAGATGTTACTTGTCCGTGCAAGCAGTGGCTGTAATTGCTACATGGATGTTCTATAATTGGAACTGGGAAGGAAAGTGGCCCAGGAGTGGGAGGAGAAGCAGTTCATGGACAATCTTTTCATTAAAGTGTGGTCCGTTGTGTGGAGAGACATTGGAGAGCCCATTGGATATCGAGACTCTCATGGCAGGGCCCTGCTGTGGGCTGTGGGCTCTAAGAGCCTCCTGCTGATTCTTTTAGAGGCTTTTCCAGGAACTGAAGGAGTTCTTGCCGTCTCCAAGATTGGGGTTTGGAGTTGTTTTTTTTTGCCCATGGCTCCAAACAGCAGTTAAACCAGCACATGAGTTACTTCTCTGAGGTGTTTAGTGTGGATGGAAGTTCTCTGGTGGTTGTTCTGCTGGGATTCAGTGCAGAAGGGTTGTCTGCCCTTCCCAAGGCCGAGGATGGAAGCGTGGTCCCCCTAACCCCTCCCTGTTTGTGTTTGCAGCATGATCGGGCTGATGTTGGGCACTTGCATCGCGTTCTACGTCGTCATCGGTGATTTGGGCTCCAATTTCTTTGCGCGGCTGCTCGGATTCCAGGTGAATAAATCCCACCTGCAGTGCACACAAGGCTCCCAGATCCTGCACTGGGCCGGGTGTTCCTTGGATACAGCACAGCCTGTGCCTTGAAGTGTGCTCAGTGCCCCACTGGGGTCCCAAGGGGGCTCTGTGGGGTCCCCTCATGGAGAGCTTTGTGGGAAACATGGAGCATGGAGCCTTTGGCTCTAGGAAGTCCTGGAAGCCCAGACATATGGTGAACAATCAGCTGTAAAACTCCAATAAGGCATTTCCATCAAAGGAATTCTTTTTAATTCTGGAGCAGATTCCTGGGGGAGATGATGCTTCCTGCCTTAATTCCTATCCCAGTGGGTAGTGGCAGGCAATTCCTCTGCAGTTCAGGAGGGATTTTTATCCTGTCCCTGGCTGTTTTGGTGGCCAAAGTCATTGTGTTCCTGCCTCCTCAGCCGTGTGATGAGTCTGGTGCAGGCTCAGGATGCTCAGAGGCAAGAGGTGCTCCTTGTGGGCATGGCTCAGAGCCGGTACAAGAGCCCTGCAGGAAAGCAGAAGGACATTTGGGAAGCAAAAGGATTTTTGGTGGAGCTGTTATCTGCGCTGCCTGATGCTCCTAAGCTCAGATTAAGGGACTGTGAAGTTAAAAAAGACGCGATGAGGCTGCAGCCAAATTAGGTATTAAATATTTCCAAGCATTTCCGAGTGCTCTGCTTTAATAAATTCCAGTGTGAGGCTTTGATTAATTTTCTGGATTGGAGTTTTCGAGACTTCAGTCTCTCGTCTCCCCAACTAAGTTTAGTTTTTATTTAATTGCATGAAAATACCCAAATAGCTTGGGCTGGATTAGTATTTAACACCCCCCTCCCCAACCCCCAAATTCTTCCACCTCGGACCTGTCACACGCTGCAGAGCAACAGTGGCACCCAGTGACTGTCTCAGCTCATCACAGATGGAGCCTGAGGAACATTGACTTCACAGCATCAGATCTTTAAACACCTACAGACACAGAATTTCATGTTTTAAAATTGATTCTCACTCTGGAAAAATGAGCCATGTCAGGGTTTGCTCGTCTGGTGGATGTTTTGAGTGTGCTCCCTGCTCCAGGTCTTTATGCAGGTCCCTTTTCCAGATGTCGGGCAGTTTCCGTATCATCCTGCTCTTCGCTGTCTCGCTGTGCATCGTCCTTCCCCTGAGCCTCCAGAGGAACATGATGGCCTCCATCCAGTCCTTCAGTGCCATGGCTCTCATCTTCTACACTGTCTTCATGTTCGTGGTGCGTATGGACGCTGCCAGTCCTGTTTTCCTCCTGTGTTAACCCAGGTGTTGCCGCTGGGACAACCCTCAGGGGCAGGCCTTGAGTTTAAAATGTCCTCCCTGATAATTAGTGCTGGCAGTAACGAGGGATCTGGGTGCCTGTGCTCCTGAGCTGGTGGGAATGGAGAAGTTTATTTGTTAGACACCAGCACTTCCGTTTCTTCAGCTCCGTAAACTCTGGTTTGGCACTTGACGTGCACTTGTTCTTAGAGATTTCTAGAAAATACATATTTTTATGTCCTCCCTGAGCTGGACAGACTCTTGACCATTTTGATGTCGTAGGGGGAACGGAATGATGCCCAAACTGGCCCCTTTGGCTCAGCCAAGCCCCAGTCTCCTCAGAGGTGAAAACTGTCTTTTGCTTTTTAATAACCAGTTTCAGCTCACAGATGCTCCTGTGGTTCACTCATGGAGCCCCAACCCTGCCCCATCCAAATTTCAGGACTAGAAAGGCTGGAAGAAAAGGGAGGTCTGGATATCCTTTTCTAGGAGGCTGTGCAGGGTCACAGCCTGCTTCCACAGTGAGGTGTGGAACATTCCAGAAACTGTGCCTTTAAGAAATCCACAACAGTCGTGAGAGTTGGCTTCACCAAAGCATCATCTCTGCGGATTAGAATCCCCATCCAGAAATGTTATAAACAGGCATTGAGACATATTTACCTTCTGCTTCCTGTGCAACCCACCTCCTGCCAGCTCCTGTGTCTGTGGCAGAGGAGCTCCCTTGCCTCGGCTCTCCCCTTTTCCGTACAGTTTATCCTTCTCTTTGGTGAGCTGGTGTTATTAAATGCCTCTGGAGCAGCAAGTGGGATCCTGTTTTCAGATCCTTTGTCTCTGCTGAGCAGGATTGTCCAAAGCCAATGTCGTTTCCCATTTGGATTTTAAAATACATTTGAAAATGTGCAAAAGAGGCTGCTTTGAACAATAATTCTCACAGTTAAATGTGTCAGTGGAAATTGTCCCACCCTGGTGTGTGCTGTGATGTCTGATGGCATGAAGCAAGGAGGAATGTCATAGATCCTTTAAAATCCTCCCTGGGATCGTTGGTGGCCCCTGGAGCTCCGTGGGTGGGATGGGGAGCTGGGGAATTTCCCTCACGGAGGTGGGGCTGTGGTGGGCAGTGTCAGCTGCTCCTGGCAGAGCTGCCACACACTGCCTGTTATCCCAGCCCTGGCATTCCTGCTGCCACGGAGCGGTTTGGGGCTGGATCCTCACCCCTGCTCTCTCCCTTGGCTGCAGGTTGTGCTGTCATCTTTCAAGCACGGGCTCTTCAGCGGGCAGTGGCTGCAGCGAGTGAGTTACACGCGCTGGGAGGGCATTTTCCGCTGCATCCCCATCTTTGGAATGTCTTTTGCCTGTCAGTCGTAAGTACCTGCCATTCCCACCCCTGGCAGTTGTTCCCACAGTGAGTTTCTGTGAGGGCAGAGGGTCAGGAGGATCTGCAAAGGATAGATACCATCTGGTTTGGTGTTTTAGTTTCATCAGAGTATTTTACAGCCCACTGAAGTTCAGGCTCTCATTCAGTCGTGACCCTTTTGTTCCTGAGACAGGGAGGGAGTTACATTTCACCTGGGAGTTATTGTACTTGAGCAACATGAGACCGTGTGGGACAAACAGCTCCTCACTGTGACACACAGAGCTTCTGGTGCAGCTGCACGAGGGATGAAATTCCCCTGGTTCTTTATGGGAGTGATGTAGCACCAGGAAAGGCAGCAGGGCTGGGTCACCCCATGGCTGCAGAGTCCCTTCTGGGCTAGTGAACACTGGAGGCTGCTTTGCTTCCCCAAATTTCTTGGAGAGCCCTCAGAAGATGGCACAGTTGTTGGCTTTGGAGGTTCGTTCCTGTATTCCCAGTTCCCTGGTTTTAGTGGCACTTGGAAGAAGGTGAGGGCAGACCAGGCTGCTTCCAGTTAGTTCCCAGTTTTTAGCGAGGGTTTCTGCTGGCAGGTGGAAGAAGGTGAGGGCAGACCAGGCTGTTCCATGTTTCCTGCAGCATTCCCTGCTGCACTGAAATGGCACATGAGGACTACATGCCTGGCCAGAATCGTGACAGCTCCAAACAGTGTAAATCCCGCCCTGGACGCAGGAAGGACTGGCCTCCTTTGGAAGGACCATCTTCCTTTGGAAGCCTGGCAGAGCTGGGCTTCCCCCCTGTAGCTCCAGCAAATGGCTCTCATGCCAACAGTAAATGAATGTGACAGATAAAATTTGCTCAGGCTGCTGTGTTTACACCCACTCCAAGATCCAAATCATCATTTTCCACTTACTGGCTCTCTTGGCAGCTCGGATCCTACCCCAGCTCCAGGCTTGCTGTTTAATGTCTCCATCACAACTGGCGAAGAGAACTGTGTTCTCTTACAGCTTTACCTTGTTAACAAATCCCTTTTATTTCTGTCCGTATGGTATCCATGCAGTAATACCCAGCAGAATTTTCCTGGGAGTTGGAAATGCAGGGAAATGCCTTGGTCTGGACCAGTGTGTGTGGACCTAAATATAGGCTCCATGGCAGCATTTATGTGGCAAACCCAACCTAATGCTGCGTGTTTTTTTCCAAGCATCAGGAAAATACACTGTCCTCAGCCCAGGCAATACTTCTATATACATTATATGTTTGGGTTTTTTCATTTCTTTATATATTCTCTCTTTCTCTCCTCTATATATTCTGCTTTTCTCTTTATATTTTATTTCTATATATATTCTCAGCTATGTAAATTTAATTTGGCTAACCTCTGAATCACCTTTCTAACCATCCCACACACTGCAGAGCCTCCCTGCTTTCCCTCTTTTTTCCTTCCCAAGCCTGGATGTTTGGCTGGACCCTTCCCCTCAGGGGGCAGAAGTTCAGGACATGGTCAGTTAATGTGATGGCTGTGGTGAGGGCAAGGAGGAATCCCGAATGGAGAGGCTCCTGGGAAGCTGATCTCCTTGCTCCCAGGGAGGAAGCCCAAGAAGGAGACTGCCAGGAAAGCCGTCCTTGCTTCCTGCTGGTCACTGCAGCCTTGGCAGGTCCCAGAGCCGACGTGCTCAGCCTCCTTTGTGCAGACCCGTTTGACGTTCAGGGGTTAAGGGTTGAAGGTCCCGCTTGTCCTCAGCCTGACACGCTTTCTGGGAATGGCTTTGTGCCCACTGGAGCAGGGGATACCCCTTCCCACCTCCCTGCAGGCTCCCCACCCTTCTCCCCAGAGTTCCTTCAGTAGCACGGAAGCCAGGATGTAGCCACTTGAATTAAAGTAACAAGAGGTTAATGAGTTGCTAAAATATGCACCTGATGTCAAAAAGGACATTCCTTTCCAAGGCTCTAAATACCCCAAATCCCGGAGCTGAAGTAGGACAGGCGCTGCGTTCAGTTTTGTTTGTTTAACTTTTCCTTTAGACAGTGGGATGCTCCAACCTTCTTCCCGCTCTTCCTCTGTAAACACTGTGTTGCTTTAATTATCAGCACGGAGAGCTCCAAGAACAATAATCTCCGGCGCTCGGCCTGGCCCGGAGCCACCCGCGTTCCCGGGAACAAACGGTCATTCATTTTGCAGCCCTTTTTGAACCCCAGTGTTTACATCACACGTTTCGCTCCACGTGGTGGGGTGGGGAGAGCAGGAATATTTTTGCAACACTTAAAAGTTATGAGTGTTCTGAAATCTCTTGGCATTAGCAGTATAAATTGTGGAATTGCAGCGGGTGTTTATGCTCCAGAGGGGGAAGGTGTCAGGGATTCGTTGCTGCTGGGCTGAGGCAGAGAACGGGCTGGAAATGGGGATTTTCTCTCTTTTTCTGCAGGTTTCCTTAAGTAATTTACCCTTTTCTACAGTCAGGTCTTGCCTACCTATGACAGCTTGGATGAGCCGTCTGTCAAAATCATGAGCTCCATATTTGCTTCTTCCCTAAACGTGGTCACCACCTTTTACATCACGGTAGGAACTTCCCCTTCTCTTCCTTTGCCAGAAATCTGGAGGGGCCACAGGGACAAGGATTTATCTGCAGCTGGGGCTGGTTTCTGCTTATCTGTGTTTATTCTGACAGATAAGTCATCGTTCTGAAAGCAGAGTTATCTGGGAGGTGATGAACTCCATGGCTCAGGGGGCTTTGGGAGGGTCCAAATTTTCAGCGTGGCACGTTTTCCCTGGGTGGAGGCAGAGTGGAGGCCCAGCTCTTCCCAGGCCCAGCCTGGAGCTGGGGATACTGCCCAGAGTTTGGGAGAGCATTTTTCAGCCTGTTGTGAAGGAAGTTATGCCTCATAAGTTAATAAAACTGGGTTAATAATTCCTGAGGAGAGGTTTGGCCCATGAGCCAGGTTGCTGTCCATCAGAGTGGGACAATCCATGGGCCTGGCAGCAAGGAGAGTGTGTCCTCCAGGAAACCCCCCATGTTTGGTGAGAAACTCGCTTTTGGGCAGCTACCACTGTTGATGGCAGGTTTCGCGTGGAGGTGACCCACGCTCCCACATAGCTGCTCCAACAGGACATCACCGTCCTCCACCTTCCCCAAGGAGCACGTGTGAAGTGCTTTGCAGTCCAGCCCACCCTCTCTCCTCCCCAGGTGGGCTTCTTTGGCTATGTGAGTTACACCGAAGCCATTGCTGGGAACGTCCTAATGAACTTCCCTTCCAACCTGGTGACGGAGATGATTCGAGTGGGATTCATGATGTCGGTGGCAGTGGGGTTCCCGATGATGATCCTGCCCTGCAGACAGGCACTGAACACCCTGCTCTTTGAGCAGCAGGTAAGATCCCTCTGTGACCAGGGCTGCCTTAGTGTGAAACTTGCTTTCTGAAGGTTTTTTTGTGACCGTTTGACCTCTGCCTGGTTCAAACCTGTCTCGGCTCCATGAGACTCCAATGACAACAGAATGTGTCAGGTACTTGCTATCCAAAGGGACAAACCCCCAGCTCCCATAAAATCCTCAGTCCCCTGGGTGTGGTGACAGTGTAGCAGGGTCCTGTGGCCTTTTTTAAATCCTACCCCACAGAGTGGTTAATCCTTGGGACTTGGAGGTTCACGTCCTCAGCAGAGGAATTCCATGGGCAGAAGGGCTGGAGTTCCCACCCTGAAGCGCACATCCCATGGCTGCTGCTCCCTGTTCCGCTGGGGATTCCAGCTCTGGCACAGACGTGTTACACAGCTCAGAGCTGAGGTGGTTCTCCCCCTCAGAAAGAGGGAGAAATGTGCTTTTGGAAGCAGCGGAGCCTCCTCATTTCCTGCTGCTCCAGCTGCCGTCCTTTTGCTGGCCAACTCACTTTGCATTGAGCTCCAGCTCTGTTCCCGGCCTCGGAGCCCAGCCCGACCTCATCTCTTGTTGCTTCCATGTGTGCCTGCTCATTCCTGCTCCATTATTCTCACCCAGCACCTTTGTCAGAAGCCCTGTCCCCTCCGGGTTCGGATGTCCCCTTCCTCCAGCGCCTCCCGGGCCACGGTGCCGGCCCAGTGCGGAGGCGGGTGGTGGGATGTGGGATACAGCCCTCTCCCACACATTCCACCTTTCCCAGGGCCAGCTCCTCAGCCAGCCTTTGTGACTGTAGCTGGTCTGTCTGCTGGAGACTGTGAGTCCCTTGTGGCGGTGGCGTGTTCTCCTCTGTGCATTGTGCGGCGCGGAACGCGCCGATGGGATTCAGCAAATACAGTAAGAGATTGTGGGAATGTTCTGAGGCCTTTGTGTATCCGCATAAATAGAAACCTCTTAGGGCAGGAAATAAAACTTGAGCAATTTATAGCTCTAAATCCTGCCACTTCTGCCTGTGAGAAGCCCCCAGCTCTTTTCTCACGTCGGGAGGGCCCGAGGATGGGGGCAGACAGTTGGTGAGAGCCAGCGGGTGCAGGGGAGGAAGCGCTGGAAACACTTGGGAGTGCTTTGGATCTTGCCTGGGCTCAGCTCGTGGCTCCTTGGGCTTGATGGTGTCGCTTTGCTTTCCTCTCCATCTGTGCAGCAGCAGAGCCGGGACCTGCTGGGCCTGCAGGGCACGCTGGGGCCTCTGCCTTCCACACCTCCCACTCGGAGTGTCAGGATGGGATGGGGTGGGAAGCAGAGGGCATCTGGAAGGCCTCCAGCAGCACTCATCCTCCCCTGCCATCTCCCTGGCGTGTCCTCCTCCCAGTTGGAGGAGCTGTTCCTGTGCTGTAGTATGGTGGGAACGGCCCTGCTCCCCCAGGTGTTGGGGGACACCTCCCTAGCAAAGCCAGAGCTCTTCCCCCTATGACTGTTCTCCCTCCTGCTGCTCATATGTGCTCCCTCCTGCTGCTCTTGGCCTTGGGCTGCTCTCCGAGTCCCTGCACAGGGACTGGGGCACAGCTGTGTGGGGTCACATTTGGGCTGGGCTGGAAGCAACAGCTGCAGTCCCGTGTCCCCTCAGCCCTGTTTTGGAGGTTCAAATGCACCTTAAAACTGCTCAGCTGTGTCTGACTGCCCGCAGTATTCACCTCTGTGGAGAGTGGAGTGTGGGGGTGATGGAGCTCTGGGGTCTGCTGTGGGATTGCTGAGGAGCTGGGGGAGTTGCTGAGGAAGTGCTGAGGGGCTGGGGGCTGTGATGCAGGAGCTAAACTCCTTCTCCCGCTCCCACCCCTCTCTCCCAGCAGAAGGACGGCACCTTCGCTGCCGGGGGTTACATGCCCCCGCTCCGGTTCAAAGCCCTGACGTTGGCTGTTGTGTTTGGAACCATGGTCGGAGGCATCATGATCCCAAATGGTGAGTGAGGAACTGGGGACAAGGGCTGGCTGTTTTCTTTGCTCCCTCTTCTCTGCTTTCCTGGCTGGGCTGACCGGGCTCACAGCCCATCCTGCCCTGGGGCTCCAACAGCTGCCCTGTGCTCCTGCTCTGGCACTTCTGGAAGAGACCTTTGCTGACTTCTCCTCTTCTTTCCCAGTGGAAACAGTCCTGGGCCTGACAGGTGCGACCATGGGAAGCCTCATTTGTTTCATCTGCCCGGCTCTTATTTACAAGAAGATCCACAAGAATGCACTTTGTTCACAGGTCAGTGCTGATGCTGCTTGACATTCCCCTAAGTCCTCTGCAGAGCCTGGGAACGTGGTTCGATTGGCTGCAGCAGGGAATCTGCTGGGCACCTCCTCCAGCCTCCCCCTCCAGTCTGCCCAGTACAGGTGGGAGCTGTTCTGGTCGAGTGTCCGTCCCTTAGGGAGCAGAGGCAGAGGTGGTGGCCCAGTGCGTGGCTTGGAACACCAGCTCTTTGTGTTCCTCCAGCAGCAAGTTTGGTGCATAAAATGCTGCTTCCAGTCCTCCTTCTGGTGGGATTCAGGTTCTGGATCCTCAGAACAGGAAATCCAGGCAGCCTGTAAAACCTTAAAGCCTCACATCCCGACCTGCCCGGGCTGGGTAAAACAAACAGGGCTTCTCCACGATGCGGTTCCCGCTGCCGACCCTCAGCCTTCTGCTTTCAACCAAAGTAATAATAAAAAGGAACACACACATAGAGGTGTTGCTTCAGGACTGGATTTTCTAAGAGATTGGGGTTGCTCAGAGGCTGTTAGAAGTTTAACTTTTCCTTCTGCTCCGGTTTGAATTGGCCTCCTCGGGGACTGAAACAAACTGCCTTTTTGCTGGGCTTGATCTCTCTGCTCCTGCAGGTACTGTGGTCTGAAATTAACAGGTTTTGGGCTTTTTTTCTAACTATAACTTAATCCACTACCTTTTTGCAGGCCTCTGTCCCAGCATTCCCAGTGAGGACAGTGCTGGGCTGCCCAAGGCTTTGGGCAAAGTGCGGAGTCAGCAGGGGAGGGCAGCACGTTTTTGTGGGGCCCACAGAACTGGTGGCTTGTTCTCTTCTTAATGACTTGTGGCTTTGCAAACCTACGTGAAGTTTTTAAGCAGGGTGTGTTTTTTTTCTACCCTGTGCTTTCCCTGACACAAGGAAATAGTCCAACTTTCCAGCTTTCACTCTGAATTCTGACACTTAGCTCCAAAGTTCTTTGAGTGAAACCCCAAGCAGGAGTCTGAATGCCAGCCTGGGTTTTTCAGGGAAACAAAGAGCACTTTCAAGAATTGCTTTCTATTCTGGCTGAGCCAGAGTGTTTCTCTGCAGTGCCTCGAGGCTGCACTCAGGACAGGCTGAGCTCTCAGCCCCGGGGTGGGACATTGGGGCCCTCACAATGCGTGACCCCAAACGCTGGTCACGAGGCTGAGGGACATGTTTGTCCTGCAGAAATCCCCACAATGGAGGAAGGGCTTATCTAAAGCATCAGGCCCCGGGTTACCTCTCAAGAGGCCGTCCAGCCTTCCCTGAGCGATCCATTGCCTGTCAGGTTTGCATTCCTGCTCTGAGCAAGGACACACCTGCTCAGCACCTCCCCGCCTCCACAGCCCAATTTGGAGCCCACTCTCTCCTCCTTCCTCCAGGTCTTTGCAAAGGCTCATTTATTCTTCCCCTGGAGCTCTGTCTTTGGTCTCCTCCTTCATTCCTGCTTTTCTTTGATCAGGTGCTCCACTCCATCAAAGTCTGCTCCTGAGGAAGGTGGTAGCTGGGGGGAGAGGAGCCAGCCCTGGGCACAGCTGTTCCTGCCTGCCTGTCCCTGTCCAAACAATGAACATGGATGTTCTCCCTCCTTCCCTCCATCATCTTGAGCTCCCTTCAGAGCAGCAGACTTTCTCAATGCCAGCTTTTACACTTTTCTGGGTTATCTTGGCTCTTGTGGTGCTGAGAACTGGCTGCTTTTATCGGGCCACCTCTGGCATCCAGCAGCATCCAGTGTCAGGAGTTTACAGGGTGGTGACATGGAGGGGCAGGTTCCTTCAGGAGATGGTGCAGACTGAAGCTATGAGATGGGGATATTGCACTGAGAGAGAAGAGGATTCCAGGAGGAGGTATATGGGCAGTCCCAGTTGTTTGCTGGCCAACAAATAGCTTCTGCCAGCCAGCTGTGAGTTTTGAGAGCTGCTGCTCGGCTGGGCTGGGCTGGAAGTGTCCTGCTTGGAAGGACTGGGTGAGACAGGCAGGTTAAAAAGCAGTTAAAAAGCTGTGAGTGAAGCAGGGAGAGCGTTCCTTTTCTTGTGGTTAGGCATCTGTTCTGTAAAGGTCCATGTCCCGCTGCCCCCCGGGGGCCCTGGGTTTGGCTGAGGCTGCAAAGGGCACGTGGGGGTCTGTGAACAGAGTGTGGAACTGCCAACAGGAAGGTGTTGCCTTCCCAGTGTTGACACAAGCGTGTCCGAGAGGCCCCTCCTAGGGAGGCCAGAGTTGCTGTTGTCCCAGTTGGGGAAGAGGAGCTGCCGGAGGTCAGGAAGTGACCCCTCGAGCTCACTCCTGTGTGGGTGGAAAAGAGATTCCCGGTGCCCCCTTGGCAGCTCAGGGGCCAGCACCCCTTCCCCACCACCACGGAGAGGGGTACAGCCCCCCAAACACAGCATCTCTGTGGAGGCACCCGGCGGTGACCGGGGCTCTGCATTCCTTTGCCGTGACTCCGTCCCTCGGAACGCTCCGTGTCCATGGATGGCGTCACGCCACACAAATGCAGTGTTTGCTTCCCGTGGCTGGAGGAGAAGGGCTGAACTAATGGCCCTGCTGGGCAGAGTTGAACTTATCTTCTGGGAGGAAGGACGGCCGGGGGAGCGCGACCGGCTGAGGAAACGGCCGCGTAAACTTCCTCTCCTGAATTCCCATCCGTGGCTCCTGGGGGACGGTCCCTGGCCCTGCTGACCTGCCTGCTGGAACAGGCTGCAGCCCCAGGGGCTGCCACGGCCTCGTGTGTCTGTGCTGAGAGGGGTTTCTGGAGGAGGGTCTCTGCTCTTGATGGGATCTCTGGGTCTGGGGGAGATCCTTCCCATGGGATCCGAGACAGCTCAAAACTGCCCTGCTGACCTTCCCCTCATTTCAGGATCTCTTGATGTTGTGGGAGTCCTTGACTCTGCCTGGTTTGATTCCTCGAGCCCCAAGTCATTGCAGCCCTCATTCCTGTTCCTTCTATTGCCTTGGTGGTCTCCTGAGTGCAAACTGCCTGCTTTTCCATGTCATAAGCATCTCCATGGAATTAAGCCAAATCATGTACCACTTTATTCTGGTCCTCAGTTGGGAAGGGGGTAGGTGTGGAGGAGGAGGGGGCTGCTGGGGGGAGCTAGGATGGCTCAGGGACAGCCCAGCCTGTCTCCGACTGCCACGTGTGCCCGTACCCGCTGCTCCGGGAGCTCACAGCTGAACTCCAAATGTGGAACAATCAAAGGGGCTTCAATCCGAGGCATTCGAGCCCCTGGTTCCCCACTAAGATAAGAAACAACAAAAATCCTTTTAAAGCATTTAATGTTTTCAGCCGTTTCCTACAGTTCCCTTCTCTCCCACGTTGCTCCTGGTTCCTGTGGCACCAGAATTAGATCCTCTTTGTGGAAACGCTCTTCCTCTCCACTGTTGTTTCTGGAAGGTGCCAGAACAGCCTCCCAGGCACAAAATGCATTTGTGCCGGGGCAGTGGATTGTGTGAGGGGAGGAAGTGGAGCAGTTCCAGCCCAGGGCAGCAGGGCAGGACCTGCTGACTCGGCGTTTGGCCCGAGGGGTGGATGGCAGGATTTCTGCTCTTTGTGCACCCCCGGGCAAGGCAGGCAGCACATTCTGCTCCTGTTTCCTCTGCAGTGGCTCGAAGGTCTGGCCTCTGCTCCCTGGCCACGCTGCCCCTGATGCAGAGCTGCTCCACATCCCGCCAGCCTTTCCCTTGCGAAGGCGTCTGTCTGTCTGCGGGGTGTGCTGGGAACGGGCTCTCCGGGCTCTCCTGGGCCCAGCTCTGACCACACTGGCCCGTGTTTCTGGGCGATCTCCCTCAGCACGAGGCAGGTGAGGAAAGCGTCAGCCTTTCCTCCCCTTCTCAAAGTGCCAATGTTTTAACTTCTCCTTCCAATTTCACCTCTCCCCGTGATTTTCAGTTTTCTGGCAGCTTCCAGTGGTAGAAATGCTCCCTGTAGCCGTTCCTGTTTTCCCCCACACTGAGAAGCATCTCTTTGTTGTGCTTTTTGTGAATTGGGCTGTAAATACTGCAGGGTGAGGATTTGGGGGGACATGGATGAGTCAGAAATCATGGAGTGGTTTGGGTTGAAGGGACCTTATAGCTCATCCAGTTCCATTCCCTTCCACGGGCAGGGACGCCTTCCACTAGACCAGGTTGCTCCAAGCCCCATCTAACACTTTGAGGAGTCATGTGGAATTGGATCCTTGTAGATCAATTTATCATCAGATAACAAGCAGCAGAAATTCTTTTTGCTGCCCATCACTTTCTCCTTTTTGAGGTGGAGAAATTCCTAGAGCCCTTCTTTCCACGGGATCCAGATGCCATCCTCCTATTTTTATCCTCTTTGATCCCAGCTTTCTGGAAATGAGGGAGTCACTTCTCATCAGCTTCTTGAGCCCTGGCCACTGGTATTCATGTGTGGACATTTTACTTTTCCTTTCCAAACCAAGGGTTTTTAAGCAACTCCCTGGAACATTTTGGGTCTGTAACCAGGCCGGGCACCTCTGTGCTCAGCCATACCCGATTTCTTGGAGTTCTCATGCTGGAAATACCAGGGAATGAGCCTTTGCAGCTGGACTCATGGCTACCACATGCGTTTTCCTATCCCTACATCCTGTCCACTTGCTTTTGAGCCATTCCACTGTAGGAGTTGCCTTTCCAACAGCTTCCAGCATGCCAAACTCCCATTCCCATGGCTCTGCACCCAAATACAAAGCTCAGCCAAAAGCTACCGGTTTTCCTGTTTTCCTCTTAAATTTCTCTCCTCTTCCTCTTACTGACACGTGTCACTGGTCTGAGCTTCGGAGACACTTGGGAATACCGTACGGAGCAGTCCTGGTGGTTTTACTGTGCTGACAGTCACTCTGGCATTTTGTGCAGATCATCCTGTGGATTGGGCTGGGAATGCTGGTGATCAGCACATACACCACCCTGTCTGCCACCGAGGACACCCCTGTGAGGACAGAAGCGGTGGGCTTGGAGCACCTGGACAGAGAGGAGAACAGAATCGACCAGGATTTAGTCAAAATCCCAGGTATGTGTCTGCTGGAGTTGGTTTCCCAGTTCTGCTCCCAGCTACACTTCTCAAAAAGAAAGAAAATAATTGTTTTTTTAAGTGTGGCGGAAACAGGGTCATTTCCAGGCAGCTCTGTGAATCTTCCTAGCTTCCTGGGGCCTTTTCCCAAGAAAAACTGCAGTTCTGCCTGCTGGAAGAGCCCGCTGTGACCTCCAGTGGTACCTTGTGGGAGTTGTTCTTTGGGTAAGGGAAAGGTGGGGTGCAGGGGCTGGGATCCCCCGTGGGGACACAGCAGGGATCCCTGTTTGGGGTGACCTATGAGCACAGTGCCCACCTGGTCAGAGAGCTCATGGCCAGAGGGTGCTGCCCTCCCCCTCTGCCAGCCCAAGAACCAGCCATCCATCACCCTCAAAGGTACGGGAATTTATGGGAATTGCCTTTTTTTTTTGGTGCTGCGGATATAAATTTGGACTCTGCTTTCTCCTTGACAAAGGCTGTGATTATGCCTCAGCTTTGTTTACTGGTTCCTGTTATTTATTATTTGTTTGCTGGGGCCGCTGATGGAATTACGGCCGCTCCTCCCTTTCCCAGCTGCTCCGGAGCGAGGCCGCGCAGGTGCCGCCTGACCCCGCGCTGCCCCTCGGCCCTGCCGCGTCCTGTTCCTTCGGCTCAGTTTTGTTTCCTCCCGCTCCTGCGGGGTTTTTTTTTTTGTTCTTTGGAGGCCTTGAAATATCCTCGCAGAGATTGAGAGCGGAAGGGAGAAAGGGGCCGGCTCTTCTGGAGATTATCCTCCCTCCTGGTTCTTGGCCGGGTTCCTGCCCGGCAGCTTGGAGTGTCTCCCACACCGGTGCTGCCGCCGATAACATTCACTCTGGGGTTGCTCCGTGGTGGAGTTTACTTGTGGTTTACTGGTGGCTTGCTCAAGGCTGCGTGTGCCTTCCCAGGCACGTGGATGCCGGTAAACTCCAAGCAAAAGACGCTCCCAATCCCTTAATGGAGCCCTCAGCAGGGCCAGGAGGAGGGATGCGATTGAATTCTTCCGTCTTGGTTAATTTTGGAGCAGTAATGGCCAAAGAACAGCTGCTCCTTTCAGGAGGAATTGCTATCGACACGTGTTCTGACTGGGAAAACAAAAAATCCCATAAAACACGGTGTCCACAGGAGTTTGCTGAGTCTTTCCCCCCTCCCGGCGTGAGCCGGGGCGGCAGAGCGGGATGCCAGGCTCTGATCATCCGAGCGATCCCGGAGCCCGCCGGCATCGGCTCTTAGTGCTGCTGGATTAAGTAATCCCACCCGGGAGGAAGGCGGGTTGAGTGCTCCCGGGTCATAAACTTCCCAGGGAGGAGCCGTGCGGCTCCGAACGCGCTGACGAGGGAAAGCTCGGCTGCCCCCAAGGTCCCTTTGGCAGTGGGGTCTGAAGGGCTCCATCCCCCGGGATGAGGCAGAGGGGAGAGATGGAGCTGGGCAGAGGAAGGGGATGAAGGAGCCGCCGCTGCGATTCCTTGGATCTGTGCCTCCCTGTGCCTCTGCAGGATGTCGGCTTGACTAGCAATGAGAGGCGTTAAATGGTGCCCTTCTTTCCCCCCGCGGCTCCCCCTCGTCCTCGCCCGCCTTGTTTTGCAGAGCAGGAGCTGCTGCCTGGAACGCGCCGCAGCAGCAGCTGCATCCTGTCGTTCCAGGGGCGCAGGATCCGGGCTGGGCCACCCCCCGCACCTGTGTGCCCTCCGGATGGGCCCCGTTCCGCACTCGGGCCTTCAGCAGGATCACCCGGGGTGGGTGCTCAGCCCCTTCCCTCCCCAGAGGGTGACTCCAGGCCGCTTCCCTGGTTGGAAGGTGGTGCTCCAGGCCCCCTCCCTGAGATGGAGGGTGCCTCCAAACCCCTTCACCCAAGCACAAAGTGCTTCCATGCCCCTTCCCTGGGCATAGGGTTCCTCCTTTCTCAGGCACGAGGTGCCTCCATGCCCTTTCCCAGGGTGGAAAGTGCCTCGTGCCCCTTCCCCAGGGCACAGGATGCCTCATTGCCCCTTCCCAGCACCACCCCATCCAAGGCAAACCTCGGGGCCTTTCCCCAGCGCTGCCCTCCCCACCTGCCTCCCTCCTGTCAGCGTGTGAGAGGAGTTTTATTGGCCTCTTTGATGTTGTGGAGCCCAGAACTGGAGAGACTTTCATTAAAGCCCTGCCCCGTGGGCCCAGGGATTATGAATATTAGAACATTGGCCTTTTATGTGAACACGTATTGACCAGCGGCCTCGGAATCGTGTTTTTCCTAACGACACCCAAGTGCCCATTACAGCCCCAGCCTGTGGTGCTGGAGGTTTTACTGTCAGCAGCTCTTCGGGAAAGGGATAAAACCCCTTCCAGCCCCGTCCTGCCGCGGCTGCGCCTCTGTTAAAAGGTTGCTAAGCTGCCTCTGAAAGCTCAGGAAGGCAATTATCCATTTAAAAAAAAAAAAAAGCTAATTAGGCAATTTCTCTCCGTATTTAAAGCACCCTCGAGGGTCTCGGGGGGGATTAAGATTTTGTAATATTTTTCAGCTCCTTACTTGATCGTTGCTGCTTCATCTTCTCCCTGCCGTTGTGCAATGTTGGGTAACAAAGCCCTGATTCAGGCTCCTTGTGCAAGAGCCCTTTCCCCAGCACGCCGGGCACCCGCTCTGGCCATCCCGGTGTCCTGCGGGATGGGCCGGGCTGCGTTACGTGGATTTGGGTAAAACTGGGGGCTGCGTTTGGCTTGGCTGCCGGCGTGATGCTCAGGGCTCCTCCACCCCTGCATCCCTGTGTTTGCCCACGAAAAACCAACCTGCCCGACCCAGGCTGTGTCCCCGCTGGCATTCCCAGCCGGAGCAGCCCCGGAGATGTGTGGAACGTGCATCCTGCATCCTGGTAGCTGCAGGAACAGCTTGGCTCCGCGGCGGCTCTCCCTGGTGCTTTGTGCGAGAGAGCTTTTAATAGTGCCTGTGACACAGAAAAGGAACCAGCAGCCTCTGGTAATTTGGGTTGGTTTTTACGGCTGGTGCGTCAGGAGACAACTGTGAACTAATTTCAGGGATGCCATTCCATAACCTTGTGAAATCTGTACCCGTCTGAGGGAGGGAGGGCTCCTGGAGGCGCAGCTGGGCCGGAGGCTCCCCAGGGAGGGCCTGTCCCTGCCCTGCCCCGGGCGCTCGGCACGTCCGAGGGCAGCATTTGCCCCCGTCCCTCTGCCCTGCTTGTTCTGCTTCGTTTTCCTTGGCGTGGGCTTCTGGATCTTGGTCCGTATCGCTGCGGTGAAGGAATTCAAGCGGGTCTGGAGCTGGGCTGGCACGAGCAGGTCCTGAGTCCCGCGCCCCTGGTCAGCCCTTGGCCGATGCTCTGGAGCGAGTGGTGTCCCTCAGGGTCCTCCACTCCCTTGGCCAAGTCCCCCTGGATTGGGGGGAGCACAGCAGGGCCCATCCCGCTGCCTCTGCCCAGGACAGGGGCTGTGGACACACATTTCAGCTCTGGCTGTTGCTGCAGCGGACGGGAGGCTGAAAAAAACTCGCGAGGAGGGATTTAGTGCCTGCCTGGGACCATTGCTGCGATCTGAACCAGGAGCGGGGGGAGGAGGGAAGCTTTTAGGTTGCTAATCATGAAATTTTATGGCAGCCCGGAGAGGCTGTTGGCAAACCACAACACACCCAGACACGCACACGCACAAATCAGCTGCAGGACGCCCCGGCTTCCCCTCGCGTGAGCGCAGCTGCCGGAGAGCAGGGGGGTCAGAGCGAAGCCTCCCGGTGCTGCCTCACACCCCGGCCTCTCCTTGGGAGCCAGAAGGCTTTTACAGCCTCTCAGCCCTTCCCTGTAGAGTCCAAGGCCACTCATAAAACATGACGAGGCGCAGCGTTACTGGAAGACGCTCCAGAGGGACCGGGAGGGCGACGAGACAGGCAGAGCCGTTATTGCACATCCCGAGCAAAACTGTTCCCTGCAAACCACCCAGAGCCCTGGATGGATTTCCAGGCAGCCTGAGAGGTCGTTAATTCACGCCCTGATGATGAACTTAATTTTGTTTCCCGCTGAGCAAATGACGGCTTAGAGGCAGCTTGGCCTTATTGCGGCGTGGAGACTTTCGGGTTTGTGTTTTGTTTGTGTTTTGGGCTTTTCCTGCATTGTTTGCAGAGCAAGGAACGTGCCTCTGCTTGATTTATGATGGAGCTGCCAGGGACACTCCCGGAGCCGAGCAGGGCCTCCCCGGGCCCCTCGGGCTGCCCTGGGCCCACGGGGGTTCACCTGCTGCAGGGTGCTCTGGGCAGGGGGAGTGCTGGGATTAACTCCTCCATTCCCTGCTTGCGTTTTCTGCCTTCTTCCTTCTTAGTTCCTCCCCTCGCCCTTTTTATTTCCTCCTCCTTCCTGTTTATTTCCCCTTTGAACATCCTCTCGCTGCCTCTGCTCGTCGTTCCCGTCTGCCATGGGAACGGCCGTGTCCGCGCTGGGTTTCCCTGGGTCCTCTGGACCTCTCCAACCGGAGCCATCTCCCGCCTCCATGAACCAATTAATGGCAAACTTTCCTCCAGCGGAGTAAATAGTTTCTTGCGTTGAGGCCAGGACTGAGCTGGGAACATCCGCAGCCGAGCTGAGCGCTCCCCTCCCCGGCCTCGGCCTCCCGCTTCCCAGGGCCCCCGGCCAGGGCTGGGCACTGGTTCCTGCAGCCCAGTTTTCCTGAAAAGGAGGAGTGTCCTGCCCTGACTTGCTGAACCCTGGGAAGTCCCTCAATGGAGAGGGGGACCCTTGGGTACTAGCCTTGAATTTCTCAGAAAACCCAAGCCCTTTTCCCCTCCCACCATCATTCCCGAAGCAAAGGAACGTGGAAAGCTGGCCAGCCCCACGCACGTCCCTCGGCTGGGTGTGGAGCTCCGGGACGGAGTCCGGGTTTCTGGAGAGGCTCAAGGTCCTGCTGGCATGGATCCCTCTGGGCCAGGAGTTTGTACTTAATTTTTGGGGAATTTTTGTTGTTTCCCCTCCCCGACTCGGGCAAGGCCCACGCAGCTGAAGTTGTGGCAATCCCATCTTTCCCATGAGTTCATCTCGTAATAAATCGCACCAGCCCTGTGGAGGGGGAGGAGAAAATGGAAAGATGTTTATAGAATTAATTCCCCAAAGGAAATCGCACGGGGGAGGGCGAATGGGGGAAGAGTTGGGAATTTTTTTTTGTTACAGAAGATAGAAATTTTCTTTATTTTTTTTTTTTTTAAAGTTTGTTGGATGGAAAAAAATCTGCAGAACAACTTCAGTCTGGGAAACAATTTGATTTCCTCCTCAGCTGCTCTCCAAAAGAAGAGTTCACTCCCTGTGTGGGTTTTCTGTCATGCTGGGGGTGGAAAGGACTCTTCCCATCCCATGGGATGTGCCACGGATTCCGTGTGGAATACGCTGGTCACACCAGCACTGAACCCAGTAACTGGTTTGACTGGGATGTGTCTTCCCATCTCTTTGAGGGAGAAAAGGGGGAGTCCCCCATCTCTCTCGGGAGTTTCCCCTAATTAATGCCTTTAATCCTACTCCTCAAAACTTCTGTGGGAAAAGGAAGCCTCCCTTCTGTCCCACCCCTCCTCTGAGGGGCGTCCAAAGGACTGCAGGAACGCTCGGTCACTAAAAAAGGGACAAAAATCAAAATAAGGGACAAAAATAAAAATAAAGGCGATTTTAAGACACTTTGCAGAAAACAGCAGCGGGGAGGGGTCCAGGGCTGGCCCCCAGCTTGGGCTCCCCTGGTGCCGGGGGTCTGAGGCTGGATCCCAGCTCAGGTTCTGGTGTTGGGGGTGATTCCAGGGCTGGATCCCAGCTCGGTCTCTCCCGGTGCCCGGGGTCCAGGGCAGGGAGCCGGGGGGATGCTACCATCTGGTGGCACCAGCTCGCAGCGGCAGCCAGCTCCATTCCAGCTCCATCCCGGCCACACTTCCCTTCCAGCAGCTCCACAAAAACCCACGGCAGGGAAAACAACCAGGCGACCCCAGAACAAAAGCTCCCCCCAAGTGCCCCCGCACTAAGGCTGCAGGAAAACCAGTGGTTATGCTGGGTGGGTGAAGGGGTTGGGAGAGACACGGCGATTCCCGGGATCCCACACCTCATCCCTGTCCCCATGCCATGTTTGCAGAACAGAACCCGGCAGTGGAGGAGCCTGAGGATGACCGTGATAAACCCAAACTGATGGAGGAGAAGGAGGAGATGGAGCAGCCACAGATCAAAGTGCCCATGCAGGTGCCCAAGAGGGAGGAGGAGAGAGGGAAAGCCGAGGAGGAAGTGCAGCTGGACCGTCCCGACCAAGGTAATGGGGAGCCTGGGAAAGGGAGCTGGGCTAGGAGCTGGGAGTGTGTGTTTTGGGACTGTTTCAGATCCAGATCCTGTCTCTGCTCCTCACCTTCCTCCCTTCACCCCACTTTCATGGTGGGCTTTGTGGGCTGAAGGTGATTTAGTGTTTGATGCTCTGGAGGCTCATTGGGAACGCGGTGTCTGGACAGGGAGGAACGACAGGAATGAGCAAGGGCAGCAGGGAGCTGGGTGAACTGGGTGTACTGGGAACCTGGTGCCTCTTGCTCTCCCTAACCCCGCCTGTCCCCCCAGGGATTGCCCTGCCCGTGGGGGAAGCTCATCGCCACGAGCCGCCGGTGCCGCACGACGAGGTGGTCGTGGACATGGGGCGGGAGCGGGAGGAATCTGACGAGAACAAGGCTGCTCCCGGAGGAGCCAACAGCCACCTGCTGGAGGAGCCAGCCAGGCTGAACCCCCAGAAGGAGGCACTGGGCCCAAAACAAGGGAAGGAAGCGATTGCTGAGAACCAGCAGCGGGGAGGGACTGCTGGGCCCATCCATAATCCAGAGAAGGTCCTGGACACGGTGGTAAAACGGGATGGCAAGGATGGCAGGCCACCCTACAAGGAACTGGAGCCAGGGAAAGCAGAGCTGGGAGCCAAGGAACAGGCTGCTGTGCCAGATGGGGACACTGCTGAGGCTGCAGGTGACCGGGATAAGTCCCAGCTCCAGCTCCCCAGGAGAGCAGAGGAGGCTGGGAAGTCCATGGAGAAGGAAGCAGAGCCTGGTAAGCTCCTTCCACAGCAGATCATCTGAGTACCCTCCTCTGGGCCTGTTATTCCTCTGGAGATGGGACGATTTGGTCATTCCCACCTCCCTCCCAGTATTTCCTTTTAATTCCACGAGATGAGCACGTGAGCGAGCACAGCCCCTCCGGCAGCTGCTGCGGGAAAGGAGGAATCTGGTGGCTTTGACAGCTACTGTAAGAGCTGTCAAACAGTTGTTCGTTACCCGCCGAAATGTCAGGTGCCGTGCTGTTCCTGCACGGCTCCCAAATCACCGGGGACACGGAGCTGGGAGATCTTGACAGGGAACACATTGCCAAGTGCCCGTCTAAAAGCCAGTTAGAGCTGTTCTTGCATGTTAATTGGCCGAGGTAGTTAGTGCTGGCTCGCTGCCACCAGCCATGAGGTTGTTAAATATTGGGTTTATTACTTCCTTCGCAGCCGCTGCGTTGGATCTGAACGGTGCTGGGCGGGCGGGGAGGGGCACGGAGGCATTTTGGGGAACATCTGCACTGACAGCAAAGCTCTGCCATCCTTTGCAGGTGAGAAGCAGGAGCTGCCCCACCCAGACAGAGCAGATCTGCTGGAGAACCGGAACACTGAGGAGAAACAGGAGAACGTGGAGAGCAAGCTGGGGGGTGAGTGTGTGTCCTGGGTGCGTGTGGAGGGGGGAGCGCTGGGATCCCCCCGGATGCCTCTCTGCAGGAGGATGGTGCCTGGAGGCCACAGTCACTGCCACAATGGCAGCAGGTGGTGCCCATCCTGCCTCTGGCACACCTGGCAAGACCACTCCGGCACCTGAGTCATGCTGGCACCTGGGCCTGGCTGCTCCCTGGTGTTGGAGCCCTGGGCAGAGGGAGACGGATGGGAGAGGGGTGGGCATCACCCTGCAGCCTCATGGGGTGGGCAGGGGCACACAGGGAGAGCTGGGCATGTCACTGTGCCAGGGACTGGGGCAAAGCCCCAGCTGCTCCTTCCCCACAAAGCCTGGCTGGAGCTTCAGAGCAGGTGCAGCAAACCCTTTCTCAGGCTGAGCTCCTCCCTTTGACCTCTGCCTGGCACAGGGGCTTGGAGTCTGAGCTTGGACCCGTGTGCTTGCTCTCATCCCATGCTCCTCCAGCTTCCTTCCCTCCCTCCTGACACACAGGCAGGGTTTGTGGAGAAGGATTTTCATGCAAGGAGAACTCCCACAGCCCTTTGACTGATTTCTGGGGCCTTTGGGTCACAGAGGTTTTATTTACTCTCTTTGTCCCCTTTTCCAGAAGCAGGGCCAGCAAAACTGCTGGACCACAATGTGCTGCTGCAGGTGATCAAGGAGCAGCAGGTGCAGCAGAAGCAGCTCCTGGACCAGCAGGCAAAGCTGCTGGCAGTGATCGAGGAGCAGCACAAGGAGATCCACCAGCAGCGGCAGGAGGAGGGGGCAGAGGAGAAGCCAAAGCCAGGTAAGGACATTGCTAGGGAGCAGAACCCCTCCACAGGGTGCTCACTGCTCAGAGCAGCTCTAAAACCAGGCTGGGAGAGATCCAAGTCCCTTTGGCACATGGCAGAGTCCATTGCAAAGCCATTCCTGGCCTCCAAGGCATCCCTGAACACAAGGATAACACCCCAGGCCTCTCCTCATCTTCCCACGTGGTCATGGGTGGTGTGGCCTCATCTCCTGCTGTGCAGAATGTGGTGGCAGCAGCAGGGAATTTCCTAAGACATCTCCTTTCCCTGTTGGTTTTGTCCTGCAGTGGAAGCACAGCCAGATCCTGCCGTGCCCCATTCCAGGAGCAGAGAGGATGAGGGCCCAGGAGCCAAGGGAGACACAGCCGGGAAGCCGCTGAGCAAGGAACTGCCGGAGCAGCCGGAGCAGCGCCTGGGCCGGCAGCCCCCCGGGGCCACCGAGCACCACAGGGACACTGCTGACAGGCTGGAAGAGCCTGGGCACAGGCAGGACATTCCTGGGGCTCCTCCCAAGGAGAGGAAGGTGCAACTGCAGGAGAATGACAGAGCTGGGAAGAGTCCCGCGAAGAACCGGGATCCCGTCCACGGGGATGCCCAGCACGTTCCAGCAGCCAGAAACCACCTGGAGAAGAAGCCCTTGGCGGAGGATTTGGGAGGAGATCGTGAAGCCAAAGCTGGAAGAGAAATCCACGAGAAGAAGAATTTCCTGAAAGTTGTGGAAGCAGCTGCAACTCCCATCCAAAGAGAACAGCCGGGGGCTGCCAAAGTTCAGGGAGTAGCAGGAAAGAGTTTGGAAAGAGACTCAGGAACAGACCTTAAAGCCAAAGCTGTGAGTCAGGTGGAGCCCAAGGACCTGGCAGCGGTGCCGGACTCTTCCAGTAACAGGAATGTGGCAGCGAGGGAGCAGCACCCGCGGGAGCGGCGCAGAGGGGCGGAGGCTGAGGGAGCCGCGGGCGGGTGGCAGCGGGACCCACCTGGCCACGGGCACGGGAAGGAGGAGGATCCCCGGGAGGAGCCGCGAGGGCAACAACAGGGACGGGGGGCTGGGGGTCCCTCCAATGCCGCCGAAAGGAAACCCGGCCCCGAGGATGCTCCGGCCCCGAAGGCCGAGAACGGAGCGGCCGCTCACCGGGATCCCCAGCCGGAGCACGATGTCAAACCCAACCGGGACCTGAAGCTGCAGGCAGGCCTGGACCTGCGCCGGAGGAGACGGGACCTGCTGCCTCTCGACGAGGAGGAGGAGGAGGAGGAGGAAGAGGAGGATGCGGCTGCACGGGGGGCAGGCGGGGTCCTGATCGGCCTGAACCCCCTTCCCGACGTGAAGGTGAACGACCTGCGGAGCGTGCTGGAGACGCGGCTGAGCGGGGTGGCCGAGGGCGCCCAGCACCTGGTGCGCAGCCGCCACATCCAGCAGGTGACGCAGGACAGGGGCCCGTGACGGCTCTGCGGGGAGGCTCCGGCTCCCCGCTGCATTCTGGGCCCTTGCTCGGGCACAGGGAGGGCTGAGCCAGCAGCGCTTTGCTGGATGCAGCGCTCAGATCCACGAGATCTCCTTGGATCCCTGAGCACCGTCCCGGTGGATGCAGCATCCCCAGCACATGCCCATGGGCAGCTGAGGAGATGGTGACGCTGGAAGTGATGTTCCTGCTGCCCCTGCCTTCCAGAGCTGCCGCCCACCTCGGCTCCCTGCCAGGCTGCTGCTCCAACGACCTTTTCCAGCATCTCATTCATATCAAATTGCCTTCTCCAGCCATCTCCCAACTCCCTTCAGACCAGGGAAGGGGCTCCATCGCCCCGGCTGTGCCGAGGAGACGCAGGATCCACACCTCGGGAAGGGCTTTATCCCAGAGGAGCCGTGAGCTGAGGACCAGCGAAGCCAACAGTGCCAGTGTTGGATCGGGAGCAGAGCCCCGTGTGTTTGGAGACAGTGGTGGTTTGGGAACCTCATTTAGTAGAAACGCTGCCTTAACCGGGCACAACTCCTGCTGTTGTGCTGCCTCTCTCCCAGGGATGGGATTCCTTGGCCACACACTGGAATCACACGGAGCTCTGCTCCCGCTGCCCTCCCTGGGTGCTCTCCATGGTCCCCAGCACCACTTCCCCTCTCCAAAGTGCATTGAGAAGCTCGACTCCCCCCCACCCCTTCCTGACCCAGCTTGGTTTTTCTGCTGGAGATGATTAATTTGGGAACAAGCCGGGCAGATCTGGGGGCTCGGCTCACGCACACCTACCTCTGCCCGTGTTCCATGTGCTCTTCCCAGACCCCCCAGCCCTGTTCTGCATCCAGAGAGATCCCTGCTCCAGCCCTGGAAAGGTGTTTGATGAGTGAGGAAGGGAAGAGCTTCCCAGAGAGCCCTGGGTGGTTTCAGGCCCCCAGTCATTCACCCCTCGGGTTTTTGTGTTTTTACATCCTGACCTGCGAATGTAGGGAATCCAATCCCAAAGCTCTCCCTACATCGGCTGAGCATTCCCAGCCTGGAGCCCTCAGACCTCATCACTGTGGTGGGTTTTATATCCCTCTCTCCAAGTGTCTTTGGGGACCTCGAGTCCGTGGCCGATGGGATGGAGTGGGACCGTCCCTGCCTGGTGCTCCCGGGATGTCACAACCCAGAGCCACAGGGCAACGGCCTCGGGAGCCCTTTGGAAAGACCCCCTGGAATGCCATGGCCTTAAACCCCCAGCACCCCCCACATCCCACTGAGCTTCTCCATCAACGCTGTCGTCAAGCACAAGCGCCGGGAGCCCCGGAGCTGCTCCGAGGGCAGGGATGGGCTCTGGAGCACGGCCCTAGGCCTGCCCCGGGGTCACGGATCCGGGCTGTGTCCCTGTGGCACCGACCAGCCTTCCTGAAGCACAGGGAGCCGGATCCGGGTCGGCTCCTTCATCCCCTTCGCTGCGGGGTCAGACCCGCCCGTTTGTTCTCCGTGTGAACACAAAGGACCAAAGATGATCCTGACATTCCCGCTCCTGGGAATGGCGTGGGCAGCCCAAGCTGGGCTGGATGCCTGTGGGATCCTCCCACCGGGAACAGCTGCCCCGGGCGAGTGGAACACGGGGAGAGAGAGCCCGGAGCGCGGGGCTGAGCCCATCAATAAAAAAAGCTGAAGCATTTTGATCTGAATTCTTTTTTATTTTTTATTTTGTTGTTTTTTTTTAAATAAACACAGATCTGTGACCTTCACCCAGCCCGGGGCTGCGCCTCCTGCGGGCCGGGTGTTCCGTCATCTGAGGCCACACCGGTGGCTTTGAGGGTTTGATTCCTCGGCAGCATCTCACGGCGGGGGCAGCTCTGCGGTCACTTCGGTGTCGCCTTCGCCTGCGAAGAGCGGGTCAGGGCGGGCCGAGGGGTGGGGCAGTGGGGCCCACCCGAGCCCTTGCTGATTGGTCGCTCGGCGCGGGTGGCTCTGATTGGCGGAGGTGCCAGTTGTTTACGTCTCTTCTCCCGCTGGCGTCGGCCTCGCTCGCCCCTTCCGCGCGGAGCCCCGCCG
>VWZF01007178.1:687640-703572 GCA_013396755.1 Sclerurus mexicanus | reverse complement strand
AGCCTCGGGGGCTTGGGGGTCTGGGCTGGGGGACGGGGGGCTCTGGGTGGGTGTGCTGGGCCTGGGCTCGGGGCCTGAGCCCTGTTTTGTGCTGTGAGCCCGGTGGTTTCCATGAGAGCCATTTGTTTCCCCGTGTTGTGGAGCCCGAGGCATTGCCAAGGCTGCAGTGGAGTCCCAGGGAGGGAAGCCAGGGCTGCAGGAAAGGGGGTTTAGAGTTTGGGAACAGTTTGGGTAAATAAAGAAATAAAGTGATGTGGTGTTTGCCTGGAACAGTGACAGCTTCTGGCCCAGTGCTGGGGGAAGGTAGAGGGGGAAAAAGGGGGGATGTGCTGCCCCCCCGAGCTGGGACGGGGCTCAGCCCTCCCTGTGCCCTCCGAGAGGGCACGGCCACTTCTGAACGGCTGCTTTATTGGGATTGGGAACACTTGGTATGGGGAGGATCCCTGGGAGTTGCCCAGATGATTCTTCAGTGTCTGCCTGATGCAGGCTGAACCAAAACCCCCCCCTGTGGCACCCTCTGGCAGCCATGGTTGGTGGGGGTGAAGGAGCCTGGGATGGGGAGTGGGGCTTTCTTTTCTCTCTTGGTCCTGTGCTGGGATCCTAGCTCATAAATGGGTCAGCAGGACATGGGACAGCTGCAGTGTTGGGTGAAGGCAATGAGGAGTTCACCTGTAGCCCCTCCAGGCCTGTGCCCGGGGTTGTTTGGCAGTGGAAGTACAGGGGAAGGTGTCTCGTCCCACGTGGAAGCGGCTGCAGCTCTGTGTGCTGGTGTTTGCAGGAGCTGGAGTGCCTGGCTCTGGGCCTGGGTGCCCCATGGCCTCACTGCTCTGCTCTGCTCTTCCAGGGCCCCTCCGTTCTGCTCCAGCATGAAGAGCACCCGCAGCTGCTCCTCCGTGCCAGGCTCCGGCGTGGCCGACCTGGTGCTGACGGGGCTCGCCGCGCCGCTGTCCCGCCGCCCCGGCAGCGCCTCCCCTGCCAAGCTCGTGGCACGCTCCATGTCCGTCACCACCGATGGCAAACCCAAGAGGAACGCTCTGGTGAGCCCGGGGCCTTCGCCCCTGCCGTGCCAGGGGCAGGGAGTGTGTGCTGGGCTGTGGGATGTCCCTGTGCACCCCCACATCCCTCTCGGTGTGGTTCCCCCGGCTCTGCCCCAGCACCACCCTCGGGGTCACTGCTCGTGGGTCTGTGCTCAATGCTTTAGAATGTGCAGAAAAGCATCTAGGGAGCATCAGGCTCCCCTGTTTTCCCTTCCTCGCCCTTCACTTCCCTGCACCGGGTTCCATTTGGAACCTCCTGATTTCCTGCTGTCTCCTGCTGGGATTTCAGGCCCACCCTGCCGCTCACTGAGCACCCTCTGTTCCTGCCATGCCAGCATCTCGCTGAGCAGGGGTTCCACAGAGGGAATGAGCCCCAAGTACTTGCTGGGCTCTGTCAGGATCCAGCAGCGAGGAGTCTGTGCTCTGTGCTGAGTAATCCCTTGGCAGCATTCCCGTGCCCTCATTCCTGGGAGCTTGTGCTGAGGAACGTGTTCCTGCTGGCTCAGCAGTGCCGGAGCGAGGTGTCATTGCCCGCTCCTCAAGGAGAGCTTGGCAGCCCTGGGATAGCGGGAACTCCGTGTCCGGGCTGTGTGAGGGGGTGAGGGGAACACCACGGGCTATTTTGGGCTGCCTGACTTGCCTGTGTTCCTCCTGAACATGGCTGCCAGACTGATCCCTCTCCTCCGCAGGAAGATGCGGGATCACGGGCAATGAACAACCTGCGGAGGTCCAACAGCACCACCCAGGTGAACCAGCGGGTGAACAGTGCACACAGGTACAGCCCCAGCCAGGGACATGTGTCTGTCTGTCCCCGGGGTGTGTCCAACCTCCCTGCTCCTGTGGGGGAGCCAGAGCCTTCCCAAAAGGTACATTGAGCTCCATCATGCACATCAGGCGTAGAAACCTGGCCCTGGAAAACCAAGGTCTGGGCTTTATTTGGTTGCTTTTTTTGGAGGGGAGGTCCCTTGTTTAGGATTTCACAGAATCACAGAGTGTATCTGAGTGCTGTGCATTATCAGAGTGTGTCCTGTGGCTGTGAGTTATTCCAGACCCCCTGTTCTCTCCTCTCTGCCTTCCCTGGGTCTGGCTAAAGCTCGGAGCAGACAGGAGACTTCCTGGACTTCTTTGAGAGCAGTTCAGGAGGAAGAAAGAAACTGGCAACTTTGAGCAAAACCTCCCCAGAAAAGAAAACCACATGGAACATCCTGGTGAGGACAGTGGGCTCGGGGTGGGTGGACTGGGTTGGCTCTGTGCTTCTGGAGGTGTTTGAGGCAGTGGGTTTGGTGCTTGCTGGCACTTATTCCTGCTGACTCCATGGCAGGATGACCAGCCCCGGGCATTCCCGGGCCTCTCCAGCTCCCACAGCCTTGAGCCACCCTTGGGCATGAGGAGGAAGGAGGCCACTGTGCTCCTGGCTGCCAACTTCACTGCCAACAACAGGTAGGAGAGGGGGTGCTGGGGCTTGGGGTGGGAGGAACTGCACTGAGAAAACACCTGGAGAGGGGAGGGGGCTGGTCCTGACGCTCCTGTTCTCTCCTCACAAGAAGCAACAAGGGCGCTATGGGCAACTGTGTCACCACCATGGTGCACAACAACTACTCCACTGCTGAGAAGGGCCCCACACCCAAGAGCTCCAACCAGGCTCCCAGTTCCCTCAAGTGAGTGTGGTGGGGTCCTGGCTCAGTGGCTGGGCTGGGGCCATGTGTCCATGTGGCACAGGATGGGGCTGAATGGCTTCATCTTCTGTCGCAGCAACGTTGTGAAAGCGACTTCGAATGAGGATGGGGAAGGCGGCGGCAGCAGCAGCTTCGTGAAGTCTCAGAAGAATTTCTCCAGCAACAACATCATGACCCGCAACAACAACAGCAGCAGCAGCAGCAGCACTCCCAGGAGGAGGGAGGTGACGGAGGAGGAGGCTGAGAGGTGAGGGAAGAGGCAGAAGGATGGTGCCAGGCGGTGTGAGGAGCTCCAGAGGAGCTTATTGTTGTCCTCTGGAGCTTCAGATTGGGGAAGGGACAATTCACCTTTTTGACATGGTTCTGTGCTTTGAGGTGTCATCAAAGGCACAAGTTCCTCCCATCCTAGAAGTCAGTCTGGGAAAAGGCCTCATTGATGTGGGGGGTAGAGGGGCAGAAGTCTCAGTGCTGTGGACAAGCCACCTTTGCTCTGCTGCAGCTGGAGGGGTCAGTGCTGCTCAAGGAGGCCCCGGGGCAGTGCTGACCCTCCCTCCCTGTCCCCACAGGTTCATCCAGCAGGTGAACCTGGCTGCTGTCACCATCCAGCGCTGGTACCGCCGGCACTCGCAGCGGCACAGGACGGCAGCAGCAGCTCTGGGGCGCCTGATGGCCGCCAAAAGGGAGGTTGGTCCTGTCCTGGTGGCTTCCAAAAGGGAGGTCGGTCCTGTCTTCTGCCCTGTAGTCCAGACACCCCTGACACCCATGTCCTGCTCACCGTGTCAGTGGGGGGATTCGGGTCCCTTTAGTCACCAGACCAACGCTGTGGGAGTTGAGGGGGCTCTGGCTTTGCATCCAGCTAGCCCCTCATGGTCCAGAGAGCTGGGGAGGGCCCTGTCCCCACAGGGCTGTACTGGCTGTATCCACGGTAAGCCTGGCTTTGGTTCCAGCAGGAACTCAGGCCCAGGGGCTCAGCACCATATAATTCTGTTCCCCCAGCCCCCTCTCTGGGAGCAGGCAGCTGCTGGCAGCAGCAGCACAAATCTCCCTGAATTCCGATGGTCTGGACCAGGGATGCCCCATCTTGGCTGATCCTAACGAATCCCTTAACGAGGTGGCTCATTGGACTGACACGGCACCGCAGCTATTTGTGTTTCTTTGTTCAATTATTTATCCCAATAACGAAAAGCACCATCGCTCTGGCGTGTGAGAGTCTATTTTTAAGTCTCATCTCCTCGGTGGTTGCAGACCCAGATGATAATAATAATAATGATTGCATTGAGGCTCTAAAAAAAATGAGCTGCTCCAAAGTGGAGCTGTTCTGAGGGCTCCTCACCTGCACAGAGGGGAGGCTGGGAGGATGGAAAACCTGGGTATGGGATGACCTCAGGTGTGAGTGTCCCCTCCCATTTCTCAGTGGTGAGTGGTGGAGAGCATTCCATAACATTTTTGACCCTCATCTCTGGAAGGAAAGGCAGCAGCGGATGGAGGAGGGGAATATCCTGGATTTGCAGGAGAGGAAGGATGAAGAACGGCGGAAGATCCGAGAGGAGAAGGCGCGCCTGGCCCGGCGTGCGGCCATCCAGGTGGGGGACAGGGCGAGCCTGGCATGGCCTGTGTGACACCTGTTTGTTGGCAACCTCTGGCAAGGCAGCAAGAGGCCGCTGTGCACCTCCAGGGCCTTGGCATGAGGCAGGATCAGAGCCAGCCTTGGAAATGGAGTGTTCCCTCCGGAGATGGAGGTGCCACAGAGCGGTTTTCTGCTGTCCTCCTGCCAAGCCTTGGCAGCTCATTCTGAGCTTGTGAAGACAGTGCTGGTTTCCATCTACTTCTCAGGAGAATGGTGACCATGTTCAGACAGGAAGACTCCAAGCTCCTTGGAATGGCCAAGGATGTGTGTGTCTTGGGAACAGGACCCTCCTCGGGAGCAGGGGAGCACCCTCCAGGGGTGGGCTGAGCACTGCTCTGTGCCCCTTGGCAGGAAGCATCATGTCATAGTCACCTTGTTCTTGCAGCTGGTGGTGCAGATGGGGCTGGCACAGGCTTCAGGAGCTGGCAGTAGAGCTGGAGATGTTTTAAACCCCAAATTCTCTTTGCCTTAATTGGAATCATGTTCCATTGTGGGGGGTTATTGGGGAAGATAGAGCAGTAAGCAGCTGGAGAATAGCAAAACACTGCCACAGCCTTGCAAACACATGTTTGTGCCTTTCCAAAACTTCAGGACACCCGTGGCTCCTCTGTCCCTGCAGGAGCTGCACCAGAAAAGGGCCCAAAAGGCCTTGGAGACGAAGCGCTTGGCGGAAGAAGAGCTGGTGGTGAAGGAGAGCAGGAGGGTGCCCAAGAAGAAGGTTGGTGCCAAACCTGCCTCGGCCAGGAACATCAGCCCGGCCGGCAGCCTCACCAAAGCCAACAACACCGGTGAGTCCCTCCGGCGTGTCCCCAAAGCTCTGGGACTGGGGGACAAGGAGCTGTTTGCTCCGGGAGCTGCTTCCCTGGGGCTGGTTGTGGCAAGTGCCTGAGAACACTCTGGTCCTGCAGAGGCCAATTCCTCCCCAGCAGCTGCAGAGCTGGAAGGAGGTGACCTCGCAGCCCTTGACTCTGTGCCCTCGCAGGACCCTGGGGCAGAGGACAAGCTGCAGGTGGGTCTGGCTGTGCCCCCTGCGGCTCCTGGCACCAGCTGCTCTGCCAGGGTGGCTTTGGAGCCTTTGCTGGCTTCTGGGGAGACCCAGGAAACTCCCTCACTGCAAGGTGTATCTTCTCCCATAGGATGTGAGCTCCAGAGAGACAGGTAATGAGGACCTGGAGACAGCAGTGACTGCTGGCAGCAGGGCTCCATCCAAGGTCACGCTCAATGAGCTGCTGGATACGCTCCGGCTGCTGGAGGAGGAGCCGGAGCTGCTGCCCCCGCCCAAGCTCCTCAAGAAGGACAGACATGCCTGGGTAGACAGGGTGAGCTGAGAGATCAGGGTGGTGTGTCCATCCTTGGGCAGCAACAGCTGCCTGGTGAGAAACAGATGGGTCACTGCTGGGGAAGATGGTGGGGGAGCTGAGAAAGGCTAGTGAAGGAGTTTGGGGGTGGTGATGGAGGAGCGTGGAGGTGGAGGAGTGAGTCTGGAGGTGGAGGATTTGTTTGACACAGCCAGGGCTTGGGAATCCACAAAGAGCAGTAAGTCCATGCAAGGGCTGTGACGGGAGTGGGGTTAGCTGAGGATGAGGCTGGTTCCTGGGGCGCAGTGAGAGGACTGGGCTCCAGCAATGGAGAAGGGCCAGCACCTCTTTTCCCGAGCCTTCCCCTCGGTGCTCATTCACCATGGTGAATTCCCAGCAGGAGCCCAGCTCCAATTCCCTGACTGCTGATAACTTGGAGAAGTTTGGGAAGCTGAACCACTCGCCAGGGGTCCCCGAGGATGGGGCCCTGCTCTCGGAGGCCAAACTCCAAAGCATCATCAGTTTCCTGGATGAGATGGAGAGGTCAGAACAGGAGAGGCCCAGATCAGCTGCCTCGGCCACACAGCGGGAGGTGAGTCCACCTGTGTTAGTGAGGTGGTGTGGGACCCTGGTGGGAATCATCCCCCAGTGTCCTGTCCTTATTCCCCGTGGTTCCACTACCTTTTAATAATGTTTTTTTATGCTCTGGCAGAGTCTCCTCTTGGAAGAGGAGCTGGCTCACGTAGAGCAGGTGTCAGCTGTTGCCACAGAGGTGACAAGCTCCATGATGAGGCTGAAGCTGGAAGTGGAGGAGAAGAAGCGAGCCATCAGCCTGCTGCAGACAGCCCTGGTGCGTCAGCCTGCTGGGCAGCTGGGGCCAGGAGCCTCACAGAGGGTTCTTGGGGCTGGGGCTTTGAAGCACCTGAACAGGGCTCTGAGGAGGACTATCCCTTGATTTCGTAGAATCATGAAATGGTTTGAGTTGGAAGGGACCTTAAAGATCTTCTAGTCAGAACCTGGACTGAACTCCCTTCTCCTCTGTCCCACAAGGGTCTGGCTGTTCCTGCCGATAGGGGTGGGAGGTGTGAGAACCAGGGGTTTGTTTGCCTGTGCCCCTCCTTTTCCTCGCCCATCAGCGCCTCTATATCCAGCAGTTATTCCCTGTACATGCGCTGGGAATGGAGTAACTCTTCCCTCTAATGTCCCTTGGCTGTTTCCTCCCTGCACCCCACAGGCTCAGCAGCGGGAACTGACTGATCGACACGTCAAACAGACTGAGAAGGAGCTCAGCCACCAGCTCAGGCTGCAGAGGGAGCAGTATGAGGCAGCTATCCAGAGGCACCTGGCCTTCATCGATCAGGTAATGCCTCAGCCTGGCTTCTGAAGGCAGAGGCTGAGGTGGCTACGCCTGCCTGATGCTGTGTCTTCGCCCTGTCCAGCTCCTGGATGACAAGAAGGTGCTGAGTGAGAAGTGTGAGGCCGTGGTGGTGGAGCTGAAACAAGTGGACCACAAGTACGGCCAGAAGATCAGCCAGATGCAGGAGCAGCATGAGTTGGTGAGGGCACAGGGAAGGTGGGGGGACATGTGTGTCCTGGTGCTGTGGCAGAGCTGGTTGGCTTGGCTCTGATGGGGACTCTGCCCAGAGCAGTTGGGTCTCTGTCACCCTGGTGGGGCCTGGTCACTCCAAGGAGCACTTCCCTGTGCACAGAAGGACCCCATCATCACAGAGCTTTGTCCTGGATCCCCAACAGGCTCGTGTCCTCTGCTGCCAAGAGTGTGGCACTGACCAAGGGGACAGCATTAGCTCCCAGGCTTTGCTTGGGGAGACCCTTCCCACACATCTGGCAGAGATTCCCAGAGAAGCTGTAGCTTCCCCATCCCTGGAAGTGTCCAAGGCCAGGTTGGATGGGGCTTGGAGGAACCTGAGATAGTGGAAGGTGTCCCTGCCCATGGCAGGGGGTGGAACTGGATGAACTTTAAGGTCCTTTCCAACCCAGGCCATTCTGTGATTCCATGATCCTGCTGTGGGCAGAGCTCTCCCAGACTGGGGGTGATCAGTGGGTTGTGCTTTGGTTGTGTAAGGATTCTCCAGCCCTTTTTGGTGAAAACCAGCATGGGCACAAACCTGGTACCATGGAGGAATTTGTACCTATATCCTCTGGAGCTGGGTGCCTTCCAGCCCCCTTTGCAGGGCCAGGAGTGCTCTTGGAGCTGAATGGAATAGGATTAGGATGGAACAGGAGTTGTGTGAGCAACAGTAACAGACCTGGGTGGGTTTTTCTGGGCTGTTGCCCTACCCAGCACCTAAACATACAAGGCAGAGCTCCCCAGTGAGGATGTGCTGCTGTTCCTGGGAGCTGGGAGTACGCACAGAGCTCCTTCTCCTGCCAGTAGAGATGTCTTGGCTCACCCTGGCAGGAAGGCAGCACCACTGGGCTCATCCCAGCCCTGCCATCCCAGTCTCTGCTTGCCCTTGGGGCTGAGCTCATGCCTGCTCTGGCTGTGGGGGTCCCCTGGTCTCCAGAGCAGGCACTGACCACAGCACACTCCCAGCAGGGTCGGCTCTGCCCCGTTCCCGGCAGTGCTGTCGAGGAATTGACATGTCCCTGTCCCTGCCCACTGGGCTGTGCCTCCCCTCTCCCCCACAGACTCCTGCCCACCTCTGCCCTGCCCATGGATCCCACAGACACGCTGTGTGGATTTGCCTCTCCCCTCTCCCCCATGATTCCCCTTCTCTCTCCATCCCCTCCTTTCTTTCTCCCCAGGTCTGGCGCACTTTGGGCCCCTTTTGTGAGGTAAATGTGGTCTTTGCTCTGTCCTGTGCCTTGTCCTCTGCTCTTGTGCCCTGACCTGCTCCAGCCCTGCTCCAACCCTTGCCAGAGGGTCTTCCATGGCAGGGAGAGGGAAGGCTGGAGAGGAAAGCACCATCACACAGGGACAGATGGGCTGCCCTGCATGCAGAGACCCTTGGCAGCCCCCAGTGCTCTCATGTCTTGGCCAGTGAGCACTTTCCCAAGGGTTTTACTCTTCCCACCATCCCGTTGGAGAGAGGAGGATGCGCTAGGGGAGTGTGTGGCTGGTTCTCTGGGCTGGGTGGACACACCTGGCTGGGGCTGTGTGAGTTGTCCATGGGCAGCCCTGGCCCTCTGCTCTTCCCTGCAGCTTCCTTTCCAACAGCCCATCTTCCAGGCTCTTGGGGGTTTTCTCTCCCAGCTTCTCTCTGAAGTTTTCCTGTTTGCTTCCAAACAGGAGATTAAGAAACTGAAGGAGCTGATGAGTGCAACAGAGAAAGTCCGACGGGAGAAGTGGATTGAAGAGAAAACCAAAAAGATCAAAGAAATCACCGTGAAAGGTACGGGCAGGTTCCCTCAGCAGTGGCTGGAGCTGGGATGGTGCTGGGATCAGGTCTGGGCTGGTCCAGGAGAGCTTGGGAAGAGTTCCTCAGAGTGGGTAGTCTCTGCTCCCTGTTTTTTGGTGGAGCAGATGCCAGAGGACAAGAGCACCCCTCCATGCTCATCCCCCTTTCCTACCAGCCCCTTTGCCGAGTCGCTGTGTCTGCAGCCCCCACGCCAGCCGGCCAAGGGCACGGGGCTGGGATCCAGGCAGCGCCAGGGCCAAGCCATGACTGTCCTTCCCGCTGTCCCAGGGCTGGAGCCAGAGATCCAGAAGCTCATGGCCAAGCACCGCGAGGACATCCGGAAGCTGAAGCTGCTGCACGAGGCTGAGCTGCTGCAGTCGGACGAGCGGGCAGCCCAGCGCTACGGGCGGCAGGCGGAGGAGCTGCGGGGGCTGCTGGAGCGGGAGAAGGAGGAGCAGAGCCAGCGGGAGCGGGAGCGGGCCCGGCAGCGGTGGGTTGGGGGTCACAGCTCTGGGGTGGTGTCCAGCACCAATCTGATGGCGGATTCCCAATATTTACAACTCCATGGGGAGCGGCCCCTTCCCACCAGCCCAAGGTGGGAGGTGCCACTGAGCTGGGAGCATCCTCCGGCATCACGGAGGGGTTGGGATGGAGCAGGGTGGAGAGGCGGCCGAGTGCCCAAAGGCAGATCCCTGAGGTGTCTCTGCCCCGCAGGTGTGAGCAGCAGCTGGAGCAGGAGGAGCAGGCGCTGGAGCAGCAGCGGCGCCGGCTCTATGCCGAGGTGGCCGAGGAGAAGGAGCGGCTGAGCCAGCAAGCGGCCAGGTGAGCAGGCTGGGGGCTCGGGGCTGGGGCATCCCCAGAGCGTGGGTCAAGGGGAAGAGGGCCAGTGCTGGTGTGGGCACTGGGAGCTGTGTCTGTGCAGGCAGCGTGCGGAGGCGGAGGAGCTCCGGCGGCAGCTGGAGGCCAACAGCTCGGCCCTCACCCGGGCACTGCGGGAGGAGAACGCCAAGGACAGGGAGGAGCAGGAGAGGCGGCACCAGGTCTGGTTCCCCTCACCTCTGGGCTCAGGGTGGCTGGTTTTGGGTGCTGGCACCAAGCCCCATCCCCTGTGTGTGTTGGTACCATGGGGCTGCTCTCAGCTGGTGTGGGATGCTGCCAGGGCTGAGCCGTTGTTTTCCTGTCTTACAGGCAGAACTGAAGGTGCTGAAGGACCAGCTGGAGATGGAGAAGCAGGCCTGGGAGGCCAACTATGTGAAGAAGGAGGTAACAGCAAGAGCTGTCCTCCAAAGGTGCCACCCGTGGGCTCTGAGAGGGATTGAGGCCACATTTGCCACCTCTGTCCCCAGGAGGCCTGGCTGCTCTCCCGAGAGCGTGAGCTGCGGGAGGAGATGAGGAAGGAGAGGGACAAAGAGATCGAGCTGGTGATCCAGCGTCTGGAGGCCGACACGTCCTTGGCCAAGGAGGAGTGTGAGAGGGCAGCAGAGAACAGGTGAGGGAGAGAGGGAGGCCTCAGGTCCTCAGGGGACTGGTCCCCTTTCCCTGTCCCCTGTGCAACTCTCCAGCGAGCTCTGGAGCAGCTGGAGAGAAAGCAGTGGATTACAGCCCTGGATCTCCCATGGGGCAGATCCCCCCTTGCTGCTGTGCCCTGGTCCCTCCTGTGGCACGAAGAGCACTGGGATGATCCCTGCAGTGCTGGGATGATCCAGCCTTCATGTCCTTCCAATAGGATCAAGAGGATCCGAGACAAGTACGAGGTGGAGCTGCAGGAGCTGGAGCGGTCTGAGAGGAAGCTGCAGGAGCGCTGCAATGAGCTGAAGGGGCGGCTGGCTGAGCTGGAAGGGGAGAGCATCCGTCTGCAGGGTCTGCTGAAGCACAAGGAGCAGGAGATGGAGGAGATCCGGAAGGTGGGCAAGGAGCAGAGCCGGGGCCCTGGCTGGTTCCGTACCCCATTGTTGCCCTGTGCCTGGGTGCACGTGCAGCACCAGCTGGCCCAGGAGTGCAGTGGCCTGATTGAGGTGATCTGGCAGGAATTCACGGACAAGCTGGTGGGGATGGAGGAGGAGAACACACAGCTGAAGGCGGAGATGGCAGAGCTGAGGGCCCGGCAGCGCCTGGAGCTGGACAGGCTGGTGCGGGAGAAGGACCGGGAGCTGGAGGAGGTTCACCGGAGGTGAGGGAGGCTGTGTAGTGCAGGAGCAGGGCCCAGGCCAGTGGAGTGCAGCTCCGTCTGCATTCCTCCCTGGCAGGAGCCCTAGCCAGGATCACCGTCAGCCCCTGAGGGGTCTGCCATGGCTCACACAAGATTCCTGTAGTTGCAACCACATGATCTTTGTCTTCAGAGGGGCCAGGGAACCACTTCTCCTCCCTGGGCAGCTTGCACAGGGTCAGGGCACAGCCACTGAGACTGAGGGCAGCTGGGACATCCCCAAAATTCTGCTGTCCTCATGATTAATTGAGCCTTAGGAAGCTCATATCCCCTTCTTCCCATTGACTACTCAATCCAAACTACACAGCTCTCACAAGGGAGTAAAGGTCTGCTGGGGTGTGATGGCACCTCGAGCCCAGGGCTCCTGGCTTTGGCTGTGGTGGGCGGGGGGCTGAGCTCCCCAGGACTGAAATTGCCCCCCTGGGCAGGGCCTGGCCCAGTGTTTGGGGCTGGGCTCCAGGGCCGGGGTCCTCATGCCCCGTGTGTCCACATCAGGGTGAAGTCGGCGGTGCTGAGGAAGGAGGAGAGCATGAGCAGCCTTCGGAAACAGTACGAGGTGAGTGGGGCAGCACCGGCCCTGCCCCTGGCTCCGGCTCTGCGGGCACTGCGAGCTCCCCGTGTGCTCCCTTGCAGGCTGCCATGCAGAGAGCCAACCTGCTGGAATCCCTGCTGGAGCAGCAGCGGCAGCTGGCCACGGAGTGACCGTCCTGCCGGGCCCAGAGCAGGGCCGGGGTGCTCCAGGGTGCTGCTGAGGGCTGGGCTTGGGGTCAGGCTCTCCCCACCCTCAGCCCTCCTTATCCACAGCCTGGTCCTGGTGCCATGGCCATGCCGGGACACTTGGTGGCCTTTAGATGTTAGGGGATTTTGTTCTGACAGTAAATCTGTGCTGGTTTCTACAACTGTTTCTGTGACTCTGTGTCAGTGCTAGCGCATGAGCGGCTCTTCTCTGTGCTCACTCCCACTCTCCCTGCTCCATTCCTGCATCTTGAGACCATCCCTTGCTTCCAGGGTGCCTGGCTCCCTGTTCTGTGCTTTGCTTCTCCTTCTAAACTGAAATATCCTGGAGGATGCAGGAAGGCAGAGCCAGGGCAGGATATGATCCCACAGCCTCTGCTACCTGCAAATCCCTCAGCACCCCCCGAGAGGGCTGGGAAATGCCTGGGCTGGGCTGGTGGCATCTGTTTCCTCTCAGCTGGGAACATGCAGCCCCTCGGCCACAGCCTGGTCCCTCCCCAGAGCTGGGGGCGGCAGATGTTTGTTCAGTGGAGTCCCGGGATGTTTTCCATCTGTCCTGCCGGTCCTTGTGCTCTGCTGTGGCCTCCCCCTGCCCCACGGCAGCGCTGCCAGAGCCCCCATGGTCACATGGGGCCACAGGGGGACCCTTTGTCACCGCAGGAAGCCGCCACTTCCCGCACTGGTGTTTGTCCTGGTGTGGGTTCCTGGCTGCAGCTCCCAGGGCCGGTGTGATCTCAAGGCAGCCCATGGATGCCCCGTGTCCCTGCTCCCTTGACATGGGTGTCTGGGGGCATGAGTGGCTCCTCCACCCCGGGGCAGGGAGGCAGCAGGTGCCTGGGTGCTGTTCAGCAGAGCTGTGGCTGTGCCAGTCTCATGGCTCTGGGAAATCTGGTGTGCGAGAAGGAGGCTCAGCCCCTTCCCTGCCCACCCAGTGGGCTGTGGACCCCATGTAGGACCTGGAGCCCCATCTGGTATCACCACTGTGGGGTGAACACCCACCCACGGTCCCCTTGGTGTCCCGTGTGCCAGGCTCTGCTCCCACCACTGCCCCGGGGCTCCGGCATCTCCCCGGCACGGCCCCTCCCCGGCATCGCCCTGGCTAATTTCTAGGCCAGTGCCCGGTTCAGGCATGAATAAATCAGCGCTGTTGCATAACAGGGATGCGGATTTTCACCGGATGGCTGCCTGTGCCTGCGCCAGCGCCCACCTCCCACCCCCCGGGGGTCCCACGGGACCGCCGGCCACACGGCACGAGCCGTGTCCCTGTCCCACGGCAGGCACTCAACCAGGCTGGCAGTGACCGTGCAGCCACTGCAGGCTCTGCCAAAGATCCCCAATTAAGACGCCCCTCTCCCCCCGGCTCCCCCGGGATTAGGCGGGATGAGCGGAGCCCGTTGGCTGCCGCGCGGCCGCTGGGCCAGGAAGGAGGTCAGGAGCACAGGGGGCTTTTGGCAGCTGCCACACAGGGATCGTGGCTCAATCTGGTGTCTGCCCCAGAGGGGATTAGCTACAGCCCCAGACAAATCAGCTGGGAAGCCGGAGCAAGTGGCAGGATCCGAGCAGGGTAATCTTCCCTTGGGAAGGATCCGTAATCTCTCCTGCTAATTGGGGCGATGGCAGTGGCACTGCCCAGTCTGGGATGGGACTTTGGGGGCCAGTGCCATGCTGTGCCCCTGCCCGGGGTGAGACAAGCCCTGCTGCAGCCCCAAGATAAGGGAGATGCCAGGGGGATCTTTGCTGAGGCTTTGGGCCTCCATTCTCCTTTGAGGTTTTCGCTTTTACAGCCACACTGGAAAACTGGTGGGAAGTGGGGTGAGAGAGGTGAGTGTCAGGGGCACAGGGCAAGCAGTGCATTTGGATGACCCCAACATGGCTCAGGCCTGCTCATGGACGTGTCAAATGGAGCTACAGGGGGTGACATCTGGCCAAGGAGGGTGCCTGGGCATGGGGCTGCTGTGCTTGGGATCCCAGCTGGGCTGGGGATCCCTGGTCTTCCCAAGGAGGGCAGGGTGGTACATGCTCCATCCTCATCCCCCTATCCCTACTCCAGTGCCATCCCCAGTCCACTCCTTTCCTTGTCGTCTTCCACATCCCATCCTCACCTCCATTCCACTCTGATCCTCATTCTCATCCCCATTCCATCCCACCCTCATCCTCATCTTCCTCCCCCTCCCATCCTCATCCCCATCACAGTCTTCATCCCACTCCCATCCCTCCCTGCCCCAGACAAAGAAGGGAAGGGACACCGGGTATCAAGGCTCTCACTCCCAACATAACAGCCAGGTGATTTCATCCCCTCCTGCTTTCTGAAGCCCCCACTGTCCCTTCCAAGTGCCAGGAAGGCCTTGAGCTCATCCTCCTCCTGCCCACACTGGGACTGGCCACGTGTGCTCAGAATGCTGGGGGCAGCTGGGACTGGTGGGTGCCTGGTGTGGGTGGGTGCCTGGTGTGGGCTCGGCACAGCCGCCCTCCCCTGCCTGCATCCCACCTCCACGTGACTCAGCCACACGTGGAGCAGGGCTGGCTGTGCAATCTGCCCCAGTGGCACGTGGCCACCTGCTCCCACCTGGCTGGCCACTCCAGTGGGTGCCAAGGCCACCACAGCCCTGAGAGAGCTCAAATCCCCCCCCACCAGGTCCTGGGCACCGTGCCGGGGTGGTGCCACATTGGCTTGGCTGCTCTGGGGCCACGGAATGTGTATGGTGGAGCTCAGGGCCACAAGTGGGGCCGTGGCCCTTTGTACATCCAGAAGGGATCTGGGGCCCAGTGAGGGGCTGGTGGGGGGCACTGGGGTGCCCACGCCAGCCCCCAATGGAGGGGTCACCAAAATGATTGATGGGGGGTCAGCAGTCCCCTGCTACCCCTGGCAGAGGGGCCTGAGGGTCTCATGGGTGAGAGCTGCTCTGGAGCAGAGACATGCAGAGGCGCAGGAGAAGGGAGAAGCTGGCTCCAGCATGTTTATTCTCCCAGCAGCCGGTAATTTTTCCAGGCCTGTATCTATTTGTGGCAACGTGACATGTGCAGCGTGGTGCTGTTCTGTGCAGGCTTGAAGGCTTGTAAAAAATTAATCGTGTACGCAAAATTTGACTTTAAATATTCAAACCAACGGTGGGGATGTGTGAGCCCCATGCTCAAAGCTGAGCCTAGCAAGGAGTGGGCTGAGGGCTTCAACAGGGGTTCCTGGGAATGGGTTGGGACAGGATGGGACAGGACCATTCCACCATGACCCTGGAGGACAGTCCAGCCTGGGTTCTGGCTGGGTTTGGTGACCAGCTGTGGCTGCAGCTTTGCCAAGGTCCAGTCAGGAGCGGCTGGGGCCTGTGTGTGAAGCTGTGGGACGTTCCTTGCCATGAGAACTGGGACTGTCAGGTTTTGGGGCATCCCGTGTTTCCAGGGCATTTTCCCATGTGCCAGGGCTGTGGCACTGAGCAGACAAGGCTGAGCCCCACAAAGAGCAGCCCACCAGCACAAGGGGGACCCCGCACCATGGGCCTGGCGGGGACTGGCTGGGGGGCTCCAATCCCCCTCAGGATGAGGCCGAGGGGCTGCAGCGTGAGGCCATGCTGGGGTGCAGGGACAGAGATGGGATGCAGGGGATGTGTGTGAGGAAGCGCTGGCTCGGGTTTGAGGGGCTGGCTGGGGGTGTCCCATTCCCTGTTCCGTCTTGTGTCTCGTCCCGTGTCCCAACCCTGGTCCCATCCCTTGTCCCATCCCTTGTCCCATCCCGTGTCCCATCCCTCGTCCCGTCCCGTGTCCCATCCCTGGTCCCAGGGAGCCAGCAGTGCCCAGGATGGGGCAGCATGGGAGCAGTTCCCTGTTTGGGGGGTCCCAGCCCCACTACTGGGGGTCCCAGTCCTGCTCCATCCCCGGTTTGTGTGGGGTGGCCGCCCCCGCAGTGTCCCAGCCCTGCCCGGCAGGTCCTGGCTCCACTCTCGCAGGGTCCCGGCCGCGCTCCGGGGTGGCGGCTGCCCCTCGGGGGTCCCGTCCCGGTTCG
>VWZF01007178.1:610203-670206 GCA_013396755.1 Sclerurus mexicanus | reverse complement strand
GGAACTCGTTTGCTGCTGCGAGTGGGAGTGGGGCTGGCACGGCCCCCGCGGGGCCAGGCGGTGGGGGACGGTGACGGCCATGCGTGTGTGTGCGGGTGGCTGTGTGTGCGCGTGTAAAATACACACTTATATATATATATATATATACATATATATATATAAATTATAGTGTTTAAAGGGTAGTGCCCTGACCTTGCTAACATTTGCGGAGTGTCCCCTCAGTGAAGTCCCCCCCCTTTGGCTTCTTGCCCATGTGTGCTCCCCGAGGTGGTGTTTGTGCCCACACCCCCCGTGCCATCCCCTCCCCATGCTGTGTGCTTGGTCTTGCACCTTGTGGCAGCTTGGCTGTCCCAGGGCTGCCCCATGGCCACCCCACAGCTGCCCCACAGCCACCCCACAGCTGCCCCATGGCTGCTCCACGGATTCCCCATGACCTTCCAAGCGAGGAGCCACTGACTGCTGCCACTGTTGATGTCACTCCCTGTGCCAGGGGTGCCACTGGCTTTCCAGAGTGGGCACTATGACTTTTGGGGCTGGGGGGGCTCCCCTCCCTTGGCTTTTGGGGATTAGTCCCAGTGAGGGGATCCTGAGGGCTGGTGGAGCCATTGCCCACTGTGGCAGGAAGCGACACGGGGAGGGCTGGTTAGGGGGGGACATCCCCCCCCAGGACCCGCCAACCCGACTATTTTTGTATTTAAAGAAATGGATTAAAAAAACCCAACCCGAAACCCACCCCAGAACCAAAACTTGCTGTTGACTGAACCCACATTGACGCGATTTTAAGTTATTGCTGCCAAAGAGACGTATTGAGTCGGGGGGAGGGGGGGCAAGGGGNGAGTGGGACGATGACTTCCCGCTGATGCCGGTGAAGCCGACCCTGGTGGCCTCGCTGCCAGGGACGCCAGCAGAGCCCCCCGTGGCCGTGCCCAGCCTGCCCACCCTGGTGCCGGCGCAGAAACAGGTGCTGCCCATCCAGTTTTCCCGGTTCACGGTCTCGCCTGCCCCAGTGTCCCGGTTCTCCATCACCCACGTCTCCGACTCGGACATGGACTCCATAGGAGGTGAGTGCCCCCCGGGATGCTGCTCTGTGGGTGACCAGGGCCCCCTGTCCCCGCCGGGGGCTGTCGTGTCCCAGTGCCTATGGCACTGTGAGCCACAGGACACCCTGTCCTCGTGCCCCACGGGGATCGTCACCCCCTGCGAAGGGCCTTGTGTCCCGTGGAGGGCCGGGACCCTCTCACGGCCCCTCTGTGCTCGTTGCAGGCAGCAGCGAGGACGGTGACCGGGAGTGAGCCCGCCGGGACACAGCCGGCATCGCCCCGGCATGGGGGTGGCGCAGGACGGCGGGGCCGGACGCGGGAGCCGCCCGTGGGCTCCCAGACCCTGCTCTGGATTTTTTAGGCAGATTTTCTCGGAAGGAACTCGTTTGCTGCTGCGAGTGGGAGTGGGGCTGGCACGGCCCCCGCGGGGCCAGGCGGTGGGTGACGGTGACGGCCATGCGTGTGTGTGCGGGTGGCTGTGTGTGCGCGTGTAAAATACACACTTATATATATATATATATATACATATATATATATAAATTATAGTGTTTGAAGGGTANGTTTAAAGGGTAGTGCCCTGACCTTGCTAACATTTGCGGAGTGTCCCCTCAGTGAAGTCCCCCCCCTTTGGCTTCTTGCCCATGTGTGCTCCCCGAGGTGGTGTTTGTGCCCACACCCCCCGTGCCATCCCCTCCCCATGCTGTGTGCTTGGTCTTGCACCTTGTGGCAGCTTGGCTGTCCCAGGGCTGCCCCATGGCCACCCCACAGCCACCCCACAGCTGCCCCATGGCTGCTCCACGGATACCCCATGACATTCCAAGCGAGGAGCCACTGACTGCTGCCACTGTTGATGTCACTCCCTGTGCCAGGGGTGCCACTGGCTTTCCAGAGTGGGCACTATGACTTTTGGGGCTGGGGGGGCTCCCCTCCCTTGGCTTTTGGGGATTAGTCCCAGTGAGGGGATCCTGAGGGCTGGTGGAGCCATTGCCCACTGTGGCAGGAAGCGACACGTGGAGGGCTGGTTAGGGGGGGACATCCCCCCCCAGGACCCGCCAACCCGACTATTTTTGTATTTAAAGAAATGGATTAAAAAAACCCAACCCGAAACCCACCCCAGAACCAAAACTTGCTGTTGACTGAACCCACATTGACGCGATTTTAAGTTATTGCTGCCAAAGAGACGTATTGAGTCGGGGGGAGGGGGGGCAAGGGGTGCTCGCAGTTCTTTGTTCCAGTTTCTTTTTGTTTGTTTCTTTGTTATTTTTTTTTAATTCATTCGAGGCTTAGGATAATTGTGCAATTCCAGCTTCCGGAAGGAAATAGAAGTAAGCGGAGCTGAACGAAACCTTGAAATCAGGGCTGGTTCCTTTTGGGGTCTATAGACCAAACCTTGAGGTGAGAAATGTCCCCTCTGAGCTCCCCCTGCCCCTTGTCCTGGTTCCTGGCACCCTGTGCACGGGGGTGAGGGCACACGTATGTCCTTGTGCACGGACATGTGTACAGACATGCATCCATGTGGGATGGGGCTGGTGCCAGAGGTTCTGCTCCATGCCGTGGGAGGATCCTATCCTGGGCTGGGCACAGCTCTGGCACCGGGACCCTGTGAGATGAGCCCATCCCCAGCCTGGCACCACGATGCCACTCGGGTTCCAGCCAGATGTTCCTGTAGTCGCTCACCCTCCGTGCACCCACCTCCCACCCACCCAGCACGCGCCAGCTCAGCCTGAAGCTGTATCCCAGCTGGAGCCCCCTCAGTGCTCAGGAGGCTGCTGTGAGGGTGAGGGGCTGTGCCCCCCTCCAGGAGACAGCCAGGGTCCTGGGGGACCCCAACTTCAGCCCCAGGGTGGCTGTGCCACGCTCTACCCCCCATTGCAGGTCCCTCTCCCCCACTAAGCAATTAATACTTTATTTAAGTGTTTTATTTAAGCCCCCACCTGACCCGTAACCCACACCCCTTCAATTCTCCCAAGCTCTTCCCTTACCCTTAGCAACTGGGGGCCATCCCCCTGCACTGACCAGGGTGCAGCACCTGTGAGTGCTGCTCCTGCAGGAGGAGGATGCTCCTGGGACTCCCTTCCTGGAGCACCCGCCCTCCTGCCCCCCCTGCCTCCCCTTCCCTGCACACCACCAGCACCACAGGGGGAGTTTGCTCACCCCCCACCCTCCTTGCACCCAGGGGTGCTGGTCCAGCCACCCCACCCCACCCCAGGTTTGGTCTATGGCGCCGCAGGTCCCGGCTCCGGAGGGTGGATGAGGACAGAGCTGTGGCTTGGGTAACTTTTTTAATAGAAAGGCTCTTCTTACATGGTCTATTTTCTCAATACGGGTCATAATTGCTGTATTTTTTATCAGTGCTGATTTCCATACAGCTCCCAGCATGTGTGTCAAATCTCATCGGGCCAATAATAAAGTTTTTAAAATATCTTAAGCCGTTTCCTGCCCCGATCATTGCCCGGCATGCAGGGTGGAGCCATCTCGGGACGGACCCAGCGCCAGGCGGGTGCCTCTGGCAGGGAAAATGCTGCAGGAGGGAGGGGTGTGAGGGATTCAATTGCTCATAAATTACTTTTTCTCATAAAAAATTATTTCAGGTTACGTCTTGCAGGTGCCACTGAGCCAGGAGGTGCAGCGAAGCCCCTGTGGGCTGGCTGGAGCCAGGGTGGCTGCTCAGGGGTCCCGGGGGGGGCAGCCCCTGGAACAGGGGTGGAAGAGGACAACGCTGTGGCTGAGGGGACCCCAGGCCTGTCCCCAGCCCGGGCTGTGACCACCAGCCCTCTCCCACCCACTGCACCATGCGCCAGTGGAGTCCTTCCCCTCACTGTGCCCCGTCTGGTCCCCCACCCGTCTGCTCCAGCCCTGGGAGAAGAGGAGGCACAGGAGAGGAAGAGGAGGCACATCATGGAGCAGGGAATCCTCATGTACAGCTGGAGCCTGGACGGTCGCAGGAGAAGCTCTTTTCCTGCAGCAGAGCTGGAAAACCCATTGGAGGGGACGTGGGAGAGATGAACCACCACATCTGACTGGGACTGAGCCCCACGCTGGGACCACTCTGTGCCTGGCCAAGCGCCCACTGCCCAGGCTGGTGACCAGGACATGCTGCACTAGTGATCAGAAAGTGCAAAATGAGAAATACAACAGAAAAAGCAAAAACTTTGTTCGGCATTAACCGCTCACCAATGGGAGCACAATTCCTGCCTGGAAATCCCCTTCTCCCTGTTTTTGGAGCGAGGACAAGACTCCTGTGTTGGCTCCCAGAACTGCGGAAGGGCCCGGGAGTCACCTCACTTGTGGCCACTCCCAGCAATAAGCTTAGCAAGTGTGTATATATATATTTATATATATTTATCTCTATCTATCTCTCTCTCTCATGCAGCCCTAGGAATAGAGGAAGAGCAAACAGCCAAGCAAGAGGTCCAGATGGGAGCTCCTGTCTGCGGGGAGCAGAGGCCCCCCAGCCTCCAGCACCTCGGCCCCAGTCACCCCAGGGCTTCCACACTGCCCTTGCCTCCACAAGTGGTTTTTTGTAGCTTATATTTTACAGCAGTACCGTAATTGCCTGCAGTATCCCGAGCCCTGGCACTGCAGGAGCTCTGGGACCGGAGCTGCACCCCACTGCCGGTGTCCCAGCCCAGAATATGGGCTGGGCAACCAGGGTCTCGTGGGAATCTGGGCTTCCTATGGCTCCCACCTTCCCTCTACTTGCACAGGGTATCCCAGCTATCCCACCTTTTCTAGAGGCTCTTCCTGCCTGAGCAGGGGAGAGCAGGGGGACCGTGTCCACTGTGCCACTGACACACCACCAGAGCACTCTGAGTCCCTGGAGAGTCCTTCTCCAGCTGAGCCCATTTTCCCACCCATGGCAAACTGCTGCTCAGCCTGGGAATCATCCCAGCCCTGGGACGTGCTGCTCCGGCTCTGGGATATACTGCCACCACACTCCTTAGTGTAGGCAAAGGACAGGTGACATGACAGTGGTGTGACCCTCTGCCACTGAGGGGGACAAGCTGGGTCTAGAGAAGAGAGAACTAGGGCACTAGCTTGAGCCTTTGGCTTTCAAAGCAGCAGGATTAAATAAATTCCGCCTAAAAATGAAGTCCTGGAAAGCCGGACATGCAGCGGTGAGGATGAGGATGATGAGCATGAGGAGGTGGCGAGTGCCACGCGGGCGCCAGCGCTCCCGGATCAGCTGATGAGCGGAGCCGAGCGGTCGTTTGTCACCGTTGGCTTCAGCTGGACATTGGCAAAGGGGTTTCTGCGGAGGAAGAGGAAGGAAGAGTTAACGGAGGGACGGCGGCAGCGGGGCTGGTGAGGACAGGGCACCGACACAGCGAGCGGCCACCGGCGAGACCCCGGGATCAGCAGTGTTTGGGAAGGGGTTTAACTGGAAAGGCTCTGCCCTGTGGAGCCCCCGGCTGAGCTGCCCCCACTCCTCAACTCCTCTCCCAGCTAAAGCCCTGATGGGTATCAGAGACCAGCCAAGGGCAGCTGCATGCAGGATATTCTACCTCGCTCTCCATCAGCGTAAAGTGGGGGAAGCCATGGGGGCCAGGGCTGGAGAAGCTGCTCCAGGCCCCTCCCCAGGCTGGACTCACACAGTTCCCACAGATGGGGCACCACAAGATCACCTGGCTCTGCACTGCGCTGCTCCAGGAAGCAGGGGGTTACAGCCTGACCTCCCAGCCAAGGGCAGAGCTGGCAGCTCCCAGCAGAGCTCTTGTGCTGCCTCTGGAAAAGTTAATATCCAGGAGTGTGGGAGATAAAGGACACCTGGATGGGCTTGGCAGAGCCAAGAGATAAAGTTCAGACCAGCCAGGCTGATTGGGTTTTCACCTACCTGGGGTGTCCCCCACACTGTCCTGTCACTTGGCCACCATCACTGGGCCAGGACAGGGTACAAGGGCTGCCTTGGCACGGGGAGCATCCTTACCCCACCCAGGACACCTCTCTCCTCTCCCAGCAGGAGTTAACTCCCCAGAGGTGTGGGCAGCTCTGGGGGCTCCACTGACTGCCTGGGGTCACTGGGTCCAAACCTGCACCAGCCAAGGAGCCACCAAGCAGCTCTCCACCCATCCTGTGGCCCCACAGCCTCCTTGTCTCACCTGCCCACCGCCTCCAGCCTTCGCCAGGGAGCCACACAATCCCCCTCCTTTCCCCAGTGAAGCTATGGCCACGGCCCACCACACACGTATCCCACGGCTGGGCCACCGGCCAGTCCCCCACCGCGAGGGCACAGTCCTGCCACCCCAAGATGTGGGTGCAGGTAAAGTGTCATGGTTATCATCTGCACCTGGACTGAGCAGCTTTGGGATGTCCCCAGAAGCTTTGGAATGTCCCCAGCCACCTCCGAGAAGAGAAGGAAGAGGCTGTGATCCCCAACCCCTGGGACAGGCACTCACTGTCTGCCCCAGGCCCCCTCCCTGCCATCCCTCACCTCTCCACGTGCACTTTTTCTCTCCTTAAAAGATAAATGGCTTTTGCTTAAAAATAGGGTAATTAATTTCCCACCTAATTAATGCAGATGCTTAGATCACTTTCCCCCCCAGGATGCCAAAATAGATTCTCAGGACTGGAGGGAGAGGAAAAGTTGCTTTGATGAGTCACCCGGGGCTCTCATTTAACTATTTCTGTGCTGGCACAGAAGAGCCATTGGCGTGGAGCCCGCAACTCCAGGGAAACCAGCTCATGGATCAAAAGAGAACCGGGAAAGGGGCTCTCCAGGCTCTGCAGTGCCAGCGAGGAGGGTGTTGGCTCCTGGGGAAGCTCCTCCATCCCATCCCTGGGGCCCAGGATGAGGAGGCTCCCAGGACAAGGAAGCTCCTGGGACAAGTCTACAACAAAAAAAAAGCTGCTCAAAAAACTCGAGGTTAGTGTGGACGTGCCCTTCCCCGCTGCGGGGGGCTGGGAATGGCGATGGACACCGGAGACCTACAACCAAAGAGGCTGGTTACGGGCAGCGGGGGAAGCGCAGGAGCGGCTCGGCATCCCGGGAAGCGCAGCCACGGCAGCCGTGCAGGTGCAGCGCGGTGAGCCCCGGAGCTGCCGCCACCGCGCCGGGGACAAGCGGCGAGCGATGGAAGGGACGGGCGCAGGGCAAGCAGAGCGGTGGCACCGTCCCCGCACAGCCCCGCACCCGCGGCCCCGCGCACCCGGGGCTCGGCCCCCCGACACCGTCAACTTACTAACTACGGGCAGGGGCACCTCAAAACCTGGCCACTTCAACATCGGGGCTGCAAGGGAAACAGAAGGCACGTTGGAGGACACCGGGACGCTCCACGGGAACAGAAGGTCGTGGTTAGGGGGAGACTTTAAGGCTCGGAGCCGGCGGCCCCGGAGCCCGCTGGCCACCCCGCACGCAGCACGTCAGGCAGAGGAAACAGGAGGAAAAAAGAAGAAAAAGGAGGAAAAGTGGTGTTTATTGAGTCGCTGGTGCTGCGAGGAGGGGAAGGAAGGGCACGGCCAGCCGGGAGCCACCTGGGGCGCGCAGTGGCCGGGCACGGCGGGGCTGCGGAAGGCAGGGGGGGCTTCCTTCCCCCGCCGGCCATCCCCGCTTTCCCAGCGCCGGGAAAGCGCGGCCGCACCTCGGCATGCGGCAGCAGCAGCAGCATCGCCCCGCCGGGTGCGCACAGAGCGGGGAGCCGGCCCTTAAACAGCTGTCGCTGCTCCCGCTCAGCGAAGCTGTTTAAGGCCAGCGGGGCCGAGCGTGCAGGGGCAGCACCCGGAGCGCCCCACGGCCGCCCCACGGCGGGGATGCAGCGGCAGCAAAAACACGGCAGGGGAATGTGCGGTGGGCGATGCAGGCGGTGAGGGCAGCGCACAGGCACGGCAGCCGAAAAAGACACCGAGGCCCAGCTCAATGCAATAAATAAAACTTTTATTCAAACAATAACTCAGTACAGGGCACAATTCTCTCTGGCTTTTAAAAAAAGGTTTTTCAGCACTTTACAATCTCCACATAGGCTTTGCTAGGCTGGGTTTGTGGTTCTCCCCCCCCTCTCCCCCCTTCCCTACACACTGTCACTCAGCGTGAAATATCCTGGGTTAAAAATCTTTAGCAAAATTCGGACATCGATGCAGGAAGGGCTCAGAACAACGTGCCTGCAGGCGAAAAGACAACCCAAAAACTGGTCCAGGGGGAGTCTATTGCCAGCAATGTCCCAGTAAACAGGCAATGTCAGAGGTCTTAAAAATCACATCAGAAAAAAGCGTGAACAGTTTTGCAGTGGAGACGGCCACGGGCACTGGGAGGGCTACGGCTGGGCGAGCGCGGGAGTGGGACCCCCAGTGCCGGGCTGGAGCCCCCCGGGCACTGCTGAGCCCCCCGTGGGGCACAGTGCAGGGGCTGCCTTGCCCAAGCCCGGTTTAGGGATGCGAGAGTGTCCTCGGACCCCCAGCCCTAACGTGAGGTAACCTTGCTACAAAAAAATATATATATATTTATAAAACAACCAGGAGTAACCCTCCCGGGGGGGTTCCCATGGGCGGCGGGACCCCAGCCCAGAAGCAGCCCTTTCCCCGGGGCGGGGGGTCTGTGCCATCTGCTTCTCCCAAAGCCATCGCAGTGGGATGGAAGCGGATCAGGCCGAGGGGGAGGCGCAGGAACGCTGCCCCCCCTCCGGGAACGGCATCCCGGGTGCGGGCATCCCGGATGCTCAGTAACAGTACGGACACCAGAGGCCATGCATATGTGCTCCAGTCTGGGAGTTTGGTCCAGGCTCGTGCGGGGCGGCCGGCGCGGCCCCGGGGGGACAGTGCATCGCTAACATCACACGGGAGGACAAAAACGGGTCCCACTAAGTGTCAGCTGTGCCCGGGCTGCGAGCACAGGCAGTTTCTGCTCCGAAAAGGCTTCAGAAACAAGGGCACTGTGAACACCAGGGAGGGGTGAGAAGCACCATGGTTTCCTTGAAGATCACAAGAGTTTCAAATCCAAAAGAAGTAGAGAAAGGGAAACGAAAGGGAAGGAAAAAAAAAGAAAGGGAAAGAAGCAGAAAGCTCTTCCAAGCAGCAAGGGGCCGCCGTGAGCCCAGGTGTCCTCACACCGTTGATACCAAACTGCCACTGCCGCTGCGGAACAAAGCACAGAGATGCCAGAGTGGCCGGGACTGCTGGCCCAGCTCCCACACGGCACCACGGGCACCCCGCCACGGAGAGGGGCGGCCAGATCACCCAGCCACGGGTGTGGGGCTAACCCTGAGAGCGACACGGGGCAGCTCCAAGGGCAGAGGGGATGGGGAAGGTGCCAGGGAAAGACCCGAGAGCGTGCGCTCTCCGTGGCCTCGCTATCCAGGGGCAAGCCCAGAGGAGGTCAGGGAGACAGGGTCCTATGGAGGAGCACAAGGCTTGGGACACCAGGACTGGCCCTTGGACCTGCCCTCCCCAGGTCCCTCCGCACTCACAGATGACACCTGCACTGTGTTCCCCACTGCTGGCCCCATCCCAGCCACTGCCAGTCCCCCAGGGAGCCCGTGCAGGGACCCCGATGGGGACACGGCACCATGGCTTCACCTACAGCCAACACCAACAGTTCACAGGGAATGTGACAGGAAGGTGACATCTTACCTGCTGACGGACCTCGTCCCGTAGTCATCGAGACCCTGTGGAGAAGAGGGAGGAAGCACAGTGAGGGGGGATGTGGACTGTGCCTGTTCAGGTGCCACTGGAGGGTCACACGAACAGACCAAAGTGCATCAGGACCCGGGAATGCCAGGGCTGAGAGCCGATGCATTTGGAGAGCAAAGGAAGATATGGAGATGGTTGGAGTGGGATTCAGACAGCAGGGAGTGAAGTTGCACCACTCTCTGCAGAATTTATCTGACCAGACACAGGAAAAAGACAGCCAGGAGAGCCCTTCTCTGCTCTGCCCAGCCCTCCTGTGGAACTGAGCTCTGTCTGCTTTTCAGACACTCCAAAAGGGACTGAACAAGTTGGAGAGACAGCAGTGAAATGTTCCGTGGAAAGAGGGTTTGTCTGTATTAACTCCCACCAGAAACCCACAGGGTTTTGGACCATTTTCTCCTTCAGCCGGTGCTGGATGGGCTTTGCAGTGGCGGGGGGACTGAGGGGCAGATGGAGACTGAGCTTTGAGAATATCCCTTGAGGGCAACCCTCCTGAGCAAGGGCCTGCTGTGGGATATGACTGTGGAGCAGCTCTGCTCTCCATGACAAACACGGGACCACTGCAGGAAGTGGGAATCGCTGGCCTCTGACCTGGCCACACACCAGGGATCAGAGACCCACATTCCCACCATCCCAGGAAGGCTCCCAGTCACAGAACCCAACTCCAGCAGCAAACCTTGCTGGGAAAACCCAGCAAACAGCAAGAAGAGGGGCTGTGGGTCTACCCCACTCACTGCAGAGAGGACTAGATCGCAGCTGGAGCACCCAGCCGAAGGGTGGGATGCTGAATGGCCATCTTTCCCCCTCCTCATCTGCCAGTACGTGATGCCAATGTGGCTCATCTCACCACGCTTGTTTGGTTGGATAGCTCCACTACACCTGGCTCTCGGGTCAGGCTGATCCTGTCCTCACATGCATCCTCCCCAGCTCATTATCTGAGGAGCCCTGAGCTCTCCTTGGACACTTTCCAGGGTCCTGGCTGGGGTCTGCCCCAGCCCCACCATGGGACTGTCACCGGCTTGACTTGGCACGTGCCAGAGAAAACGCTTCCAGCTGCCTGTGAGCGGCCTGTTTCTGGTGGGAGACTCCCATGGAGTCAGCAAGTGTTGTCCTTTGGGGGTTTACGGGGCCGTTTTGTGCCATTGCCCCCCGTGCCTTGCCTGTTCCCCCCTATCCATGGCTCTCCTCTCCTACGGCCTCCCTGCATCCCTCGTCCCTTCTCCTCAGGAGAGGTGCTCAGCAGGAGCAGGGCCCCAGGCAAGGCATGTGGGTCACCAGGCCAAAACCAGCCAAACAGCCGTAAATCCCAAGGGAAACATTGCGTGTGTTGGACTTACAGCTGTCGACCTAGTGTAAGGCTTGTAGTGAGCGGAGGGTGCTTGGCAGAGGCCACTGGAATAGTCTTTAATTGCACACCCATAGGGCATTAGGTAGTCCTAAAACAACGAAGAGAGGTTGGAGAGCCGCCCTCCGGCACCCCCACGCATCCACACCACGCCGGGACCGGGAACAAGCCCCCGCACACCCCATCCAGGCGGGGCAGGGAAGCCGCAGAGCCCCAGCCACCACAGCCAGGCTGCAGCAGGGACTGCGCCCAGGGATTTGCTCCAGCACCCCCCACTCCTAGAACGTCCCCCCGGAGTGGGAGAAGCCCCCGGTGCCGCGGGCTCACCTGGGAGAAGGCGGGCACGGCCACACTGTACGGCCGCTGCTTGAAGGTGTTGCCGCCCTGTGCCGGGAAGGCCTGGGAGGCCATGCCGTAGTCAGGCGGCGGGATGGAGATGTCATCCTTGTCCAGGAGGTTGCCAGTGCTGCTGCTCTTCCCTTGCTGCAGGCTGGGGGGGATCCACAGCAGAGGCATCAGCACCAGCCCACGCTGTGCAGAGACCCCCAGGCCGATCATCCACCCATGCCAGGGGACCCCATGGCAAAAGCCACCTGAGCCAGCCTGTGCTGGGAGCTACTCCTAGCAAGAATTCCTAAATAATTCCTAATTCCCATCCCAAGTCCACAAGGCCACCCTGGAAGTGGCACAGGGAACCCCTGGCACCCGGCACAATCCCCTACCTGGTGTGGACCCGCTCGCTGCCATCGTTGTCAAGGACCCGTGTGTAAGAGAAAGGAAACCAGCCCCTCCTGAAAGGCAAAGGCAGGGGTGAATCCAAACCCAGGTTTATCCATGGGGTAACCAGATGAAGCTGCTCCCGAGGACACCCACCACACTCACATTTTGGTTTTCTCGCTCTCTCCATAGTGCCAGCCGTCCCGGGCCTCTGGCACCAGCAGTGTGATGAGGTCGCCCTCCTTGAAGCTCAGGAGGGTGCTGTTATCCCCAGCAGCGTGAGAGAAAATGGCCTGAACCCTCGTCCTGCCGTTCCTCTCGAGGCCGGCGGCCATGGAGCTGGAGCGTGGCAGTGTCTTGTTTTCAGCTGGTGGGGACAGAGAGCAGTGAGCGCTCCAGGTCCTTGACTCCATGGCCAAACCCAGGGACAGGACAGACCCTTCCTTATTTCATCCCAGGTGCCAACAAAGCCTTCAGTGTGACTCACACCTTCCCCCTGAACAAGCAGGTTCAGGCTCCTGGCATCACCCACCAGTAGCAGCAAAGGGAGAAGCCTCCCTGCGCCAGATTCCACAAGGTTTTCCTCCTGGAAATCCTGTGAATCCCCACAGCAGAGCTCAGCTCCATCACGTCCTAAGGCCCGCGTCAAGAGGGATGAGCAGCACTTGACACCAAGGGGATGCTGTTGGTCACCGCCCCATCACCACCAATACCCCTGAGAACCGTGCCCACCGCAGCTGTGGCCAGTCCCTGCCAACCTCTCCCGCGAGCACCAGCCGGCACAGCCAGACCCCGAGGAGAGGGCAGGGCCTCACCTGAGGCGTAGCTGTTTTTCGGTGGCACGTTTTTGCGAACTGGGAGTGTATTGGAGTAAGAATCACTCAGCTGCTTCTGAGGCTGGGGAGGAGATAAAGATTTGGGCTGTGCTGGCTTCATCTCAGACCAGTGGTTGTACCCGTCGCTGTCTGGGCCTGAGACTCCGTTCATCACCGGCATGGCCTCCTGTGCCGACATGCGCTACGAGAGAGGAGGGGAGGGGGAACACGGGGATGTCTCATTAGGGCATCCCAGCACAGCTCCGGGGAGGCGGGCGGACCAGAGCTTCAGACTCTTTGGCTTAGTTCCCCACCCAAGAAACCGCTCTGGAGGGAGCAGGGGGGCCACCTCCATGGTATTTTGCTGCTCTGAGTTTCCTTGCATCTGCTAAACCCTCCTGAGCTCTGCTGCTCAGCTCGTGCCCCCATGTCAGGGGTAGACCCTCTTCGGAAGGGTCCTTCATCCCACGGGTCACTCCAGGGGTTACGGGGGTACCTGGGTTCAGTCCCACAGCTGTAGGACCAGCCTAACTGGGACTAGTCTGGCCAGGCAAACCCAGCTCCTGGGTTCCCCAAACCACCCCTGGGAGCCCCTGCTGCTCCAGAACTCAGCAACCCTGGCAGGATGGGATGGCACAGGCCGCCCATCCCCATGCCAAGCTCCTTCCCACATCCCAGGATGGCACGTGCACGGAGGATCAGTGACAGCCCATCCAAAGGCCACTTGCCGAGGACAGCGGTGACACCGGCCCAGGCTCGTCCCTCTGGCTTTGCTCAGAAGGGCAGGACAGCTTCCACCACGGAGATACTTACTCCTACAAAAGGTGCCAGCTCCGGGGGGACAGGGAGAGGTTTGGCACCAGGGATGGGGTCAGAGATGATGAGGTTGGACTTGGATGTGGACAGAGGGCTGGGCATAATGGTGCCATTGCTGCTGGCAGCCATCTGCTGCATCAGCTGTATGGCGCGGTCTGGGATCTTGTTGGGATCTGAGCAGGATTGTTGCCACAGCGGCAGCTTCTGCGTCAGCATCTCCTTCCCCTGCAAGACGAAAACAAGGAGTGAGGGCACACAATGTGGAAAAATGCCCCAGCTCTGTCCTGATCCCTGGGCAGCTCTGCATGGATCCAGGGCTGAACTGATCTGGGATCAATCAACAGCTCTGTGCATTGCATGGGCAAGATAACACACAGGGATGTCCTGCCTCCAAGCTCTGATGGTAGCTGAGCCAGGAAGGTGTCATGAAAAATGGGAAAGAGGGAAGGAAAAGGTAATCCATCTCCCTGGCTTATTCTGAGACATCCTGTGTGCAGCTTCTCCAGGCTGCAGGGAGCTGGGCTCTGTGGAACAGAGAAATAAAACCTGCCCTAAGGCCTGGCAGGGCACAGCCTGTGCTCCGTGCTGTCCCCACATCCTGAGGGATGAGCTGCCTGTTTTGGGTGCTCAGCCCTGCAAGTCTCCAGTGCCCTGTGCTGCATCCAAACCCCACTGCTCCCTGCCCACAGCAGAGCCAGCAGCCACCCGCCAGCATGTTCCAAGCCAAGGGGGGAAAGAGATGAAGCTAAACTAGTTCTTATTCTCCCAGGATGTACAAGCATCCCCTTGTGTGACTCTGAGGGGAACGATGTCCCAAACCCCGTGAGGTCACTCCCCAGCCACCCTCTGCGTGCTGCTGCAGCAACAAGTTTTTGGCTCGTTCCTGCTGAGCCCCGTCCCTGGGGGGGATGTTTTTCCCCTCCTGCACTGTGCTGTCCGTGCCAAGCGTGGATCCATCCCGCGGCGCAGCGCGAGGACAGCGCTGACTAATCCCCACTCCCTCTCCTGCTCCCGGTGCCAAGCGTGGCGGTGACAGATGGCTGCTGTGAGCCACGGAGGGTGGTGCTGGGGAACAACCAGAACAGGAGCACGAGGCTGCAGGAGCAGCACTGGCGTTCCCAGCCCTCGTACGGATGAATTGCACCCCGGACCATTGTGGGTGCTGCTGCTTCCCAAGCTGGCAGGCGGCAGTTCCAGCCCTTGGTCCAGGAAGCCATGGGCAAGAGGGATTAGGAGCAACTGTTCCTGCTGGGGCATCTTGCCTGTGGTTCACCTGCTGGTCCATCACTACCCCTCTGTCCCTTGAGCTGCAGGAGCTGCACCAGCTTGGGCTCTTGGAATGTCAGCCCGTTCTACAGGAGTGGCTTGAGACGGGAGCATCCGCCCGGTGACTGGGCAGCCAGGACCGGCTCGGGTGGGTCCGACTCACCTTGGCGTGGTAGGTGATGGCACTCTTGGCCACCGCGCACTGCTTCTCTACCAGGAAGCAGAACCGTCTCCTCTCTTCCGTCAGAGCTGTCTTGTAGCCATCAGAGACGTAGTTTTCCAGCTCCCCTTGCTTGTTGCTGATGGCTTCGATGTACTAGAACAGGGAGAGGAGCAGAGAGGGGGCTGCTGTCACCGCTGCCTACCGAGTGTGGGGCAGGGGGTGCCGCAGCATCCTCGGAACGGGCCCAGCAGTGGGGCAGCAGGCAGGGAGCCCCCCCAGCACAGGACACGCACACATGTGCCTGCACAGCCCCTCCAACCCGCCCTTACTCATCAGAGCCCCCCACGCAGAGGCGCTGACTCAGCTCGTGGGCTGCGGGACGAGCTGTACCCGCGTGGCCGCCCGCTCACCAACCGGGCTCGGAGGCGCCTGCGGGGGCCGGGGGGGCTGCCCCGATGGCCTGGCACTGGCAGCGGCCCCCGCAGCCCCCACCTCACCCCTGCCAGCGCACAAACCCCCCCACACCTCCCCTGCTGCTGCTGCCCACCGCCCAGGGGCAGGGCTGTGCTGCTGGGAAGGGGGGGCTGCAGCGGGGTGGCACGTGGACCCCCCCAACACACACAACCACCAGTGATGCTAAAACTACCAGCAGTGCCTTCAGTCCGTGTTTGCCAGTCAGCCACCGGGACAGGGGGACGGCGCCAGGGCAGTGCCACGTGCTGGCACAGGACCCCCTGACGAGGACTGCGGGGATGGCTGTTCCCAGGTGCCACACCCCAGGGCTGGCAGACACTGTGGCCCTGCCAGTGCCAGGCAGAGATTTCACAGACACAGCAGCTGGGGGCTCCTCCGCTGGCTGCTGCTCTCCCTGCGTGATGTGTGCCAGCACGGCTATGCCACACCGAGCTTTGCCAGCGCTGGCACACAGGGCTGGGGGAATGTGGCTCCTCTGCCCTGTGTGATGGAAACGTGGCACAGGGGACTCCAGGGACTGCAAAGAACCACCAGCATCCCTGAGCACGGAGTGCACGGGGTGTCCCCAGCTCCCCAACCTGGCCACTTTGTCCTCCCTCCATCCCTCTGGATGCCCCCAGCTCCACTGAAAGGAACTTCCACCTGCGATGTGGCACCGGGAGAGCAGCACCGCTCACCCATTGCTGTCCTGTCCCATGACACCTCCTTGTCACTGGCTCTTCCCCAGGATAGCAGCAACAAGCTGGAAAGTCACAACCACCCTCAGCCCAGGCAGGGCTGCACCTGCTTCAGACAACCCAAACTTCTCCAAGATGGGAATTAGACTGGAAATGCAGGGCCTGAAGAAGCTTTGCTGCTTTCTTCACAGTTATCAGTTATTTTTAGCGTGCTACAATATTTATTAGCAGACACATAAAATGGAGCAAACCAACAAAAGCAGCAAGATTCAGTGACATCCCAGACTTCAAAGGGGGATTATTTCAGGGCTGGACCTGCTCCTGCTCCCAGCCTGCTCTGAGCATCCCCCCAAGAGCAAACCTTGTGCAGGGCTTGTGCCAGACCCAGTAGGTTTTGTGTCTCCCCACACGCAGCAGCACAGGTGGGGAAAGGGGATCAGTGAGAAATGGGTTAAAACCCCAGTTTGCAACCAACAACCCCGTTTCAAGGAGAATTTCCCCCCTCTTAAAACGAGAAAATCCAGTTCAAATGCCCATGGTGAGGAACAGAAGTAAGTGAAGAGAACCAAGTTGATGGCACTGGGCGCAGAAGCGCTGGAGGTTTTGGCATCACCCCCAAGCAGAGATGGGGGGGAGCACCTGGCCAGCGCGGTGGCAGCTGGGCTGTGCCAGCATGGCACGGGGAGGGGCGGCAGCAGCCCCGACACCTGCCGGGGACAGGAGCAGGCGGCCGGGGGAGGAGGATGCGCTCGGGGAAGGCATCGCTCCCCGCAGTGGGCTCGGACGGCAGCACGCCGCCTCCTCCCGGGTATTATTAGCTCGGGAACAGCGCGGGGACAGAGCCCAGAGGCGTCAGCCCGGCAGTGGCGATGGGAGCCAGCGGGATGGATGCCCCAGTGCCAGCGTGCAGAGCCCCCGGCTCCCCCGGGGCCGGTGCCCTGGCCTTTCTATCGCAGCCCTGCTGCAGCTGGGACGGACCGAGCCCTGCCGTCCCCACACACAGCTCCCCACAAAGTTTCTGTCCCAGGGGAAGCACCAGGACCATGCTCCCGCACCTGCAGAGCACCGTTTCTGGAAGGAAGCGCAACCCTGGCAGCACCTGAAATAGCAGGAGCACAGGAGTACGCACAGACCCCGACCCCCAAAACTCATCCTGCTTAGTTTACTAACTGGGCCACCAGAAGGAGAAGGTGAGGAGTGAAATGAGTCCGGCTCAGTTTGGTTCAGCAGCACAAGGAGCATCCCGCCGCGATTCCCCGTAGGATCCCCGTCCCCAGGGCAGCCACTGCCATGCCCTGGCACGGCGGGTGGGCACAGCGCCAGCCCAAACACACCACAACACAGGGAGAAACCCTTATCTTAGCAACGTGAGAGCTTCAGCTCTAACCATGATTTAAATACGCAGGTACAAGCGTTATTTACATCCCTGCTTGCAGGCTGGTTTTGCAAGGATCCTGCTAATTCCTTTGCCGAGGAAAGGCTTGTCTCAACAGCTCAGCCAGTTGGAACACGCCGCTTTGCGAGCACAGAGCCCACGCTCTAAACTTAGTACTCAGAGCTTTATATACTTTATGTAAATATGCTCCGTGTGCCATTGATTTATCCAGAGCCTTGATTTTACACGTTATTCCATTACAAAATGGCGAGCGACGCTCCTTGTTCACGAGGTGCTTTTCAGTTTGGGTTTGCTCAAAACGACAGTGAGCTTTCAGATAATGCTTACAAAGGCAAATTTAAATACAAACCCTGTCAGATGTGCCAGATGTGCAGGGGAAAAAGTAACACACAAAGCACAATATAAAACCTTGGGACCGTACTCCAAGGAGAGGCTCTGGCTGTACCAGGAGTGGGGCTTCACCTACAGCCAGGTGCCCACCAGCACCTCAGGGACGCTGCTCATGTCTCCACTCCTCAGGAATGGAAGGAACCTGCAGCCACCCCACGTTTAGAGCCCCAGCCAAACACCTTTCTCAGCTTGTCATGACCTGATACCCCGTGTAAGGGCTGGGGGAAGGTGCTTCACCCCAGCCTTGGTGCACCTGGGCTCTGCAGCAGCCTCTCCAAAACCCCTCCGACAAGCACCACTCGAGTGCTGCATTGTAAATTGAGACCTTGATTTAGGGTGTCAGCTTCACATTTTAAGCATTGTCTAAATAAAATCCCGAGTTTAAAGGAGGAAAAAAAAAAATTCCAATTTATGACCCGAGCAGGCAGGGAACCGACCAAGGCAGTGGTCGTGGCCATGCCCAAGGCCAGAGCAAATGCCAGAGCCACCCAACAGCCCCAGAAAATCTTTTCTGGGTTTCTAGGTTGGAGAGGCCTCAAATAACTCCCCCATGGCCCCCCCTGCCTCCCGCATCCACTTCCAATTCACAGGAGCCGCTGACCTAATTAGCAATGTCAGCACGTGGCGGCGCCGGGCAGAGGCTTTGGCACAAGATGCTGCCACGGCACGGGGCCGGCACAGCCAGAGCCCCTGCCCGGTCTGGGGGGACCCCCAGCTGTGGGGGCTCAGCCAGGGACCCCTCCAGTGCCCGGGCGCACGAGAGACGCCGGAGCAACGCTTGGCCACGCTGGGAAATCTCCATTCTGCAGCCAAAGCAAGTCACACCCTCGGCCAGACAGAGAATTAGGAACACGAGAAGGTGAAAAGGAAACAAGCTGCTGCCAAGTCCCAGCTCGAGCGGCCGCTGCCGGCCCCGGCACTGAAAGGCAGGGCACACGCAGCTCTGCCGTGCTGCCGACACCTTCCCAACACCACAGCGACAGCTTGAAGGCTGTGAAGATCAAAGAGCAGCTGGGAAGTGTCAAGACCCGAGTTCCTTTCAAGCACTTGCTGCTGTCAGAGCAGGTAGAGCAGCGCCACTGTCACCGCGCTCCAGCCGAGCCTTTGATAACCACATCCTTACTGGGAAATTAGTTCAAACCATTCCATCCCAGCCAGGAACATGCAAACGGGCCAGGAACATGAGCCAAGGGCAACTCTGAGCCCTACCCCAGCAATCATCACTACAGATCCTTCCTCGTGGTCAGATGCATCTGGCACTAACCAGGCTGAGAGAAGGACTGGACCCAGGAAGAAGCAGACAGCGGCTGCCTTGGGGTCACTGGCACACCACAGTGCTGAGTTTTGAGGCCAGAAAGCCAAAAGGAACACATGGTGGCCATTCTTCTATCCTGCACCAGGAGGGATGCAGAGCAGGGAAGGGATGTGCCACCATGCCAGCTCCAGCTCTCATCCCAGGGAGGGACTGGTTGGGACGAGTGACACAGAGCAGTGGGAAACGACAAAGGAAAGGTCAGGGAAGGGAGGGGACTCTGAGCTGTTCTGGATCGATGCAGAAGGCTGAAATACCTGGAAGGAGTAAACACGGAGAGAATGGAGGATTTATTTAGGGAACCACAAGGGAGAATAGCTAGAAAGTAATGGGATAAATAAAAAAGAAGTTAGGCTGATTAGCAGGGGAAGAGCATCTAAGCTGGGGAACCTTCTCAGGCAAAACCAGCTGAAACCCTACCACGGCACAGAGCCAAAGTGAGGAGAATAAGCAGCCAGGGATCCTCAGCCCCGACAGCTTTTCCTCATTCCCAGAAACTGCTCCTTGCATGGAACCTGGCAGACCCTGGAGCAGCCTCGGGGGGAGACACTGCCCCCTCCAGCCCTCATCATTGCTCAAGTGTGTCACAGAGAAGAGGGAGGTTGGTCAGTGAGTTGAGCCAGAGCGATGCCAAATCCAAGCCTGGAGATACCAGCAGCTCCTTCACAGCCAGGAAGGAGAGCAGAGCTGGGAGATGAGCCTTGACCCAACCAGTCCTGTAACAAAGCAAATAAAGCAGCAGCCCCAGAGCAGGGAATGCCCATCATGGGTCACAGTGGGAGCCAAAATGCATTTCCCTGTCTTGTGCAGGGACACGGACCCCACAGCGTCACAAGACCACCCAGAACCACATGGGCAGCCCAGAGCCCTGCACCTTTCCCAGGAAGACAACCTCCCCCTGCGGTGCACAAGCACTGACATCTCCTCCAGGGAAGGCACTGGCCCCTGACATGCTGCCCACCAGCCTGCCCCGCTCTGGCTCCAGCCGCAGCCTCCACCAGGATGCTGGGACACTGCTGTTGATGGTTATCCAAGGTGATGTGAAATGCAGAGCGGATCCTGGGGAGCCAACCCCAAGCGTCTCTGTCCTCCAAGGACACCAGCCTGCCTCCCTCCCCCGAGAAGGACTGTCTCCCCTCGTTATGGGCCCTGTCTTCCCTTGTTATGGTCCCTGTCTCACACATCTGCTCACTGGGACAGCGGCCACATCCCTCCCCTGCTCCTGCTCGGCACCAGCCTCACACACATGTGGTATTACATAAAGTTTAGAGAGCAAAGCAGCAGGGAAGCACTGGCTCCACCGGCTCTGTGGGGACCTCACCAACAGCTGCTTAAAACATCCCCTCAATACAGGGACACCCCAGACCAGTGCACAGGTTTGGTAGCAAAATACTCATCAGACACAGCCCTGAGCTGCACAGGCACTTCCAGAGAACAGTTCCAGGGATGGGGCAGCCACAGCTTCTCTGGGCAACCTGTGCCAGGGCCTCACCACCCTCACAGGGAAGAATTTCTTCCCAATATCCCCTCTAACCTGGCCCTATGGCATTGGGAAGCCACTCTCCCTTGTCCTGGCACTCCAGGCCCTTGTCCCAAGCCCCTCTCCAGCTCTCCTGGAGTCCCTTTAGGCACTGGAAGGGGCTCTGAGCTCTCCTCTGAGCCTTCTCTTCCCTTGCTGGGTTTAGGCACACATCCTCCCTCAGCCCAAACCCTAATCCAACCTGGAGAGAACCATCTGGAGCTGCTAAGCTTTTAGAGTCCTTCCCTATTTGACTTTCACAGAAACCTCATAACCTGGTTTGTGCAAACTTCGTGTCAGTTAGAGCTGCCTGACCTACACCTAAAATTACTTTTCCTGATGGGAATATCCAAATGAGGTTTCAATGACAAAAGTTCATAAAACCCCCCAGGTTATTTGGTACAGTGGTATTTAATGCTTAAAATATTCCCACAGGAGCAAGGATAGGTGTGGGCAAAAGAGAGATTTGGGCAGAGGCTGCGTTTAACCCCCACAGCCCACCCAGGGTCTCCCACTGTCACCCAGGTCAGGCACAGCCTTTCACCACAAGCCCTCAGCCTCAGCTTTGCTATTTAGGCTGAATTACAGCCAGTTTGTCTCAGGACAGTGCAGCAATCCAATTGCTCACAGCACTAATATGATTTCATAAATAATTTGAACCAACATAACTTCATTGCTGAGCTGCTGATTCAATACAGGTCCCAAACCCATCATGACCTTGATTTCATGGCTTGATCACAACCAGCCTTTAATGAAATTACAGCACTTGAGCTTCCTTGGTGATTGCTTAATCTTAAAATTGTATCCATTCTTCTTCATCAAAGAAGTGAAGTGAATGGAATTGGCTTGTTCTCCCTGTTTTCAACACAGGTCAAAGCCCCCTCTCAGTCACTCCTGGAGGAAGATGAGCCATGCGAGGCAGGCGGCTGTCTCAGCCCTCGCCCTCGTGTGGAGCAGCAGCTCGGGACTGATTCATAAGGAACAAAAGCCTGGCTCAGTGTGATGTTCAGCAGCAACAACCCACAACCACAACATCGCTCCTGACCACGACAGACAGGGCTGCGGAGCTGGGAAACCATTCCTGCAGCCTAATGGCACTTGGAGCTGCTTCAGAGCTACGTGAGTTGTCTGAGCTGCAAACCATGAGGTGCTTTAACTCCTCAGCCATTTTAATGCTGCAACACTCGTCCCCATCTGTGAAACTCCACAAAATCAGCACAAGAGACAGTGGCTGGATGATGTGGGATTTGCAGAAAAGGCTGGATCAGCTCTCTCCATGCAACAGGGGGCTGATGCAGTTCAGGAGCAGCCTCCTGCAAGTGCCCAGGAGCATCACCCTTCCTCAATCCCCCTGCTCCAAAGCTACTGCTCCCCAGCCATGAGATAATTCCTTACGTGCAGTCCCTGCTGACCCTCAGCATTTATTTCTGCCTTATAAAGGGGGAAAAGCTGAATTAAAAGAGTAAGAGGTGAGACATTTGGGCTCTCTGATCTAGCAGAGTGTGAGCCAGAGCCAAGCTGGTGCCCCAGCCCAGACAAGGGCTGTCCTCTGCCCACTCTGCAAACTAGAGCCTGGATGGCCCCAAATCTCCTCTCACCTGACAGACATTACATAAAGCAGGTCCTGAAGCTCCCGGCAGGACAGCACTGCCACTGCTGCTCCCCCCACACGTGTCTCACCCACCCGTCTCACTGCCAGGCGATGACAGGATGTGGTCACTCAACAAGTGGTGAAGAGGCAGAAAGGAGCAATTCTGCTTCCCAGAGCATTAAATATGAAGAAAGATGATGACAGAGCATCAGACTCCTGGCTGCTGGAGCAGTGTACATAGATGAGTCTTCAGAAGAGCAAGATGCTATTGCTGTATTGAAGGAGGTGACTGATGCAGCTACCAGGACGTTTCTATCAACAGCAGCTTCTCCCACGACGAGACAAGTGAGCAGCCACAGCCCGTCAGGAGAGTTCCATCCAGCTGTGGCTGATCCCTCTGTGGTCCCCAGGCACCAGCCTGGTGCAGCTGTCAGCATCCCAAAAGCATCACAAGGTGCCTCCAGCAGCTTTGAGGACACCAGGGGTTTGGCAAGTGGCCACAGGGGTGGTTTTGGGCCAGCTCAACAGACTGAGCACCACACAGAGGGGGAGCCGCCTGGGGCTCTGCTTTAACCAGGCTGAGAAAGCCCCACAAAGCTTTGCAGATGCTCCTGATCCACCTAAAGCCCAGTTCCAATTACACAAAGCCCCACAAAAAGCTCCCTCCTTGGGCCAGCACCAACACCCAGGTAGCTCCAGGCTGGACCCTGCTTGCTGCAATCCCTCTGCTCTCTGATGCCCAGGCAAACGTAAGAGCAGCACCAAGGGTGGCACAAAACACTCTCTTTTTCTGTTCAGGAAACAGCAGCTCTGCAAGAAGCAGAGAGCAGAGGGGGACTGCCCTCTTGGCTGAATCCAGCAATTTTAACTTGTATTTTGAGCTAGAAGAAAGCAAACCCCTGCCGTGCACAGCTGAGCAGTCACAAAATCACGGAATATTCTGAGTTGGAAGGGTCTCATAGCTCTCTAAGCTCAAAAGCCATCATAAGGCTTTTTCAGAGATAAGCGCTTCCTAAATACTTACTGCTGGAAGATTAAAGGGAATGAGTGCCTGATCCTGTTTCGCTGCCCAAAGAGCTGTGCTAACAGGACTATCCCATCCCTGCCACATCACAGCGGGAGGCTCAGCCCACCCCTGCTCTCCCACCTGCGCACAGCCCAGCCTGGGATGGATTCCCTCCTCCTCCGGCTCGGGGTGTGGGATGGGGATCCCTGCCCGGCAGCAGCCCGGCGGGTTTGGCAGGAGAGGGCTGGCTCTGGCAGCGATCTTGCTCTGTTGTCCCCATCAGCAGCTCTCGCAGGTGTGGGGGTAAGGGAGGTTTGATCCCCGGGTCCCCCCACGCTGAGCTCGGTGCCTGACAGGGCTTTTCTCACCCAGCAGGAATTTCGGAGCCAGGGCTTGTGGAGACGCCACGCTCAGAAGTGGTTTGTGCTGCTCAGCTCTGGAGAACACGCCAGCCCCCACCTCCGCAGGCTGGACACGGAGCTGTGCTGTGCCAGCACCTTCCAGCCCTGCTCCAGAACCTTCCAGCCCCATTCCAGCCGGCCGTGCTGCCTCGGCACCTCCCAGGGCTGTGTCTCCACACAGGAGCCACGCGCCGAGCCACGGGGGGATGACGGCAGGTTGGTTTTCCTCCTTCAGTGCTTGTTCTGATTCACGCCACTATTTCCCCAATTTCAGTGCAATTAAGAATGTCACTTCCCCAGCACAAGCCTCCCCGTAGCTCTCTGTTGGTGACTAAATGCCACCCAATGACATTAAGTTCACCCCCACGAGCCAAGTGCCACTGACGCTCAGATCCCTTCAGCAAACACAGATCACTGACATGTTACTGGCCCGTGGCACCTGAAGGAACAGACCCTGGTCCCAACACAACACACACTCCCACGCCTCGAGACAGTCCCAGGTAATTCCAGGGTTCAGGCTTCATCTTCTCCCTTCCAAGCACCAAAAGTGCCGCCACTGTGCCACGGCCTCAGCTCCCACAGCAGTGCCAGGGCATGTGGGTGCATCAGTTACCCCTTCAGGGTTGCCAGGATCAGCCGTGCCCCCGGCAAAGCTCAGTGTGAGTGCAGAGTGCAAGAGACACGAACTCCTGCCGTGAATCCACAGCGACCCGAGCGCCGCGGCCCCTCAGCGCGTCCTGGCACTGCCAGGATGTTTCGGGATGCTCCTCAGTGACACTCCAGCCCCAGCCGGCCCTTGGCAGGGAACCCCAGCGCCTCACCCCCCACAGGTGCCGTGAGGGACCCCAGCACCCCGCGGTGGGTGCGGAGCCCACGCGCCGTCACACCACAGTGATTCACCACGGCCGCCCCCGGCCCCGCTGCCACCCCCGCGGGGGGGAAGGGGCACCGGGCACGGAAAACACGCAAGCGGAACGCCATCCATGGGACGACGGCTGGGGCACTACGGAGATTAATGATCTTTTGGGTTCATTCATGAAGCAACAAGGTAAGAGCAGTGGGTTGAGGAGGGTTAGGCACCGGCACACGCCCGGCACATCTGCCAAGGGGAGCTTGCAGCCCCCACTGCACCATGGCCAGGAGAACAGCCTGTTCCACCGCTGGCTGCCACCCCCTCCCTACCCACACCTCCCACACCCCACCAGAACCCCTAACTCTGCTGGGCCCTTCCTCTAAAGAGAGCAGGAAGTCCTTATCCAAGAGCTCGGCCATCTCCACCAAGCACCTGCTGCTGCCAGCCCAGGGACAATGCCTGTGTCCCCTCACCCAAAATTCTCATGTCCCGCAGCCCAGGGTCCTACCTGCAGCTCCTTGTCCGAGTACTTCTGCGGGTTCTTGCTGCCTTGGCTCTTCTTCCGAAGTTTCTTCAGCTCTGCCTGGCACTTGTCAAGTGAGTCCCCCTTGCTCCTCTGCTCCGTCTGGTATTTTTTCAGTGCAGCCTGGACGTGACAAGAGAAAGCTCTGAGCCTCAGCCACGGCTCCTGCTGCCAAGCAGTGACAGAAACAAGCAGAGACCCTCTGGAAAAGCGGGATCCCCATGGCCTGGGGAGCAACCAGGGGCTGCAACAGCCTGACACCAGGGACAACCCTGTTCTGTGCACAGTGACACGTGTGATACGGGGGACCCATCTGTAATCAGAGGCAGGAGCTGTGGCACTGGACAACATCCCTGAGCTGGCAGTGGGTGATGGGGGAGACGTGGGGACACCCGAGCCAAGGGTTGTGCTGCCGGACACACGCCCATAACTCACACTCAGGTACCGGGAGTCCAGCTCCACCTTCTGTTCCAGCTGCGTCAGGAGCTCGTTGTGGAAGGACTTGAGCTGCAGGCAGAAAGAAAACACATGGTTCTTGGGGAAGGCTGGCAAAGTCTGCCTGGGGGGCACCAGCCGGCACCAGGGCTGGCAGGTGAGTAATGCTGTACAGACAGAGCACAGGCTGACGGCAGTGAGGGACAGAGACACTCAGAGAGGGCCCAGCAGGGCAGAAGCAGATGCCCAAGCAGAGCCTTTGCAGCTCAGCAAAGTCATGTCAGAAGGGCTGATGCCACTCAGACATGGAAAAGCATTTGCACTGGCAGAGCCCCATGCCAGGCAGAGACCCTGGGATGCCAGGCTGGACACTCACCATCTCCTCCAGCTGGTTCTGGATCTGCCTGTGGACTTCTGCCATCTGGAAGAGCACATCCCCTGCAAAGACAAGAAGAAGAGAGGGCGTTTGAGGAACCGAGCTCAAGGGGACACCCCAGGGCTGGGGCAGGCACCACCCTGCTAGCCAGGAGGGCTCTGCATCCAGACGCAGGGGTGCTGCTGGAACATCCCTGTGCCCATCTCTGGGGAGCTGCAATGAGACAATGCTCATCTGAGACACGGGGACAAACAGGCAAACCTTGCGCAGCAGGAAGGGAAAGGATGAGCAGCAGCAGGACCCCAGCACCCAGGGGCAGCCCTTGTCCCCCAGGCCAAGCACAGGGCACCCACAGTGGACAGACACAGCTCTGGCAGGTCACAGGACGTGGGGCTAAGCCCTGGGTTGGCATTTGCCTCAAAACCACTGGACTTGTTCGGGCTCGGAAGCTGAGCCAGGTGTGGGCAGTGAGGGCAGAGCCAGGGCTGTGGCTGTGGCCAAGGAGTCCCAGCTCTGCTCTGTCACTTCCTTTCATTTTTCTTTTCCAATGCACAATTCCAGCCCCACACCCAGTGCTGTTCCTGGAGGAAGGGCAGGGTCCTGCCTCAGCAGAAGCCCCAGAGCAGCTGGAGCCAGACACACATGGGAGCATCTTTTAGGAGCAGAGCCAGCACTACCACTCAACTAAAAGCCCTGATCCTGTCTCCGAATCAGAGCAAGCCTTGAGGAGAGCCCAGCTCTGTCAGCTCTTTTCAGGGCTGAGTGTGGAAGCTTTTCCTTTCAGCATGGCAGGTTGCAGCTTCCCAGGAGGCTCCCAACCTCCACGGTGCTGTTTGCAAATGGAAAGCCATGAGCTGTGTCTCCAAGCTGCTTCTGTCTCAGGGCTTGGCCCTGGCAGGTCCCAAGCAGGGTGGAGGATCCCTGACACTCCCTGGAACTCTCCAAAGGGGAGCAGCATCCCACATCCCAACGCAGAAAATCAGAGCAGCATCTGTGATAACTCAAGGGCCAAAGATACACACCATACATACTCGGAGTTTTAAAAGACAAAACCCACCCCAGGGATGGCAAATGCAATGGAAAGGGAACCCCAGCCCCAGATCCCCAGAATAATATGTAGTATGAGGTGGTACAACACTCCCAAGGCTGCTCAAGGTGGAAGTGGCAGCTCCCAGCAGGAACGAGTTTGGGAATTCCTGGGGATCTGGGGGTGAGCAGTCACTGCCCTAATCCCACACAATGCAGGGTCCCACCTCCCCCTGCCCCCAACAGCAGAGACAAGAGCCTGGCTGTGCTTCCACACAGGACTGCTCCCTCCTGCCGTGCTCCAGCGAGAGCAAACTCCACAGTTTTGGAGTATTTGGGAGTGAAGGAACACACAGGTCCTCTGCACAGGACTGGGCTCCAGGACAGCTGCATCCTCTGCACATGGAGCCAGAGCTCAGGGAGGCTGGAATGAGCCAAACCAGCACCTCACCGTGCAAGGGAACAGCTGGGACCCTCATCCAGCACAGAGGGTGCACGCTGGGCCAGCCCCAGTCCCAGCCTGTCTCCGTCCCTCCACATCCCCAGGCACACAGGCCACGCTCCAATGATGTCAACACCCCTAGTCAACTGGAACAACCTGCCCCAACGTTTCTTTGCTCTTCTGGCTGGAGCAATTCGTACTTTGCACCATACACTGTGTCTCAAACCCTTCTGCAAACATTAAAATCCGATTCCTTGGCAGGCACTGGTCCCTTCCGCTGCGGGTTGGTGCAGTGACAGGACTGGCTGCTGCCAGGGCCAGCATGCCCCTGTGCCCCCTGAGAGAGCAGCGATGCCCAGAGCATCCCACTGAGCGAGAGGTGACCAGATGGCAGGGCTGCAGCCCCGCTCCTCCGCCAAGATTTCCACGGCCACCGAGCTGGCTGGGATTTTTCCAGCCGGTTCTCCAGGTGCTGCGCCAAGCGGAGCACTGACACCCAGCCACCACACATGTCTCCAGTGAGGAGCTTCACACACGAGCAGGGAGGTCTGGGCAAGGGGTCACCACCACGGGACTGCCAGGAAATTGCTCCTGCTTGGGCTGCGACGGGTCAATGATGGGAAGTGCACAAATTCCCACTGCAAGGAGGCACTGACGTCACGCTGAGGCGGCTTTGTCAGGAGGGTATCAATGCAAGGGTGGCTTGCTCATTACTCCCAAAGCTTGCACCACCCCCTCTCCCTCTTGCTTCCCCTTTGGCCAGAGTGGAAGCTCTGAGAGGGCTGGCGCAGGGCTGGCTGGGGGCTCTGGCCACCGACACCGAGCTCCCAACCCACCCGAGAGCGGGGACCAGGGCGCTCAGAAATAATGTCATATCCCCACATCCACTCCGGGTACCCCTGCACTGGGGCAAGAGGGTTCTGCCCCCTCCCCACACTCCTCACCCAGGCAATTGGCCTGTTCCCAGCAGCCGAGGCGGCGCACAGCGCGTCCCTCAGCACAGATACACATCTTTTGGGTTGACTTTCTCCTCCACCACCACCCCCTCAGCTCTTATCGGGGCGTTCCAACCCCACATCAAAGCGAGCAGCGGCACAGAGCCTTTCCCACCAGCACAGCATCTCTGTGCCCCAGCCTGGGGAGGGGACACTGCCGTTCCCCCTGTGCCGCCCTGCTCAGCCCAGCACCCAGAGCTCAAGGTGAGCCCTGTGTGCAGCCAGCACGGCACAGGAAGGCGGCTGGACGCCTGCCCAGAGCCACACGAGTTTCCTCCCGGAGCCTCTCCCCAGCCAGCTCCAAAGGAACCAGCTCCAGGCTTCCCGTGGCCTCAGCCGCTGCTGGGAGCCCACGCTGGGCAGCAGGATTGGAACTAAAGCCCCTAAAAATAGCAGCAGCATGGTGCGAATTTTCATATGGCACCTCTGACACCCCGATACCTCCACACCGCGAGCTGCTTCACCACCGCAAAAACCTACAGACTGTGTGAGACGTTAACAGACATTTCACCCCAAAACCAACCCGGAGCTGCAGGGATGAAGTGAAACTGTGAGTAAGAGATACCACGCTAGCTGGAAAACCTAAATATTTCAGAACCTGGCTCAGAAGAGGATCTGTGTCGCCGCTCCAGGGGTACCAGCACGGAGTGATGGGGGACCACTGCGGTGATGAGGAGAACACCCTAAAGCATTCCTAGACCTCTGTCAGGGCTGGGATCATGGCACAGGGCACACACCCTGGCACCAGCACAGCCACCCACGCCACGGGCATTGTGCATCACCTGCCAGAGGTATTTGCAAGTTAAACAGCTGAACTCCCACTGCGCAGCAGGACGAGAGCTCGGGTCACAACGTGAGTTGTGCCGAGCTCAAGCCCCATCGCCTTGCTGCCAAAACACACATCCTGCAGGTGAAGAACCTCCGGGTGAAGCCTCTCACCTACACCCAGCAGGAAAAATCAAGAGGGTTTCACGCGCTCACACACCTCCCCTGAGGCTCAGAGCACAGGGAAGGAGGAGCTGCTGTTTATGGCTGACTCACAGTATCGTTCTGGGAGAAGAACTATAGGAGCTATTGTGGCCCTTCCCTTCCACACCCAGCCCACAACAGGCAAACAGGTTGTTCCACATCCCTCCCATTGCTACTGGCACCGCAGGAGCCAGCTGCCCCTCCGGAAGGTGAAGCAGTGGGAACCCAGCTCTCAGGGGTTTGCTTTGGACTTTCCCCCTCTCTCAAGCAAGATACAAGCCATTTTTAATAAAAATCCCAACAATTCACTAATGAAGGAGCCAAATTGCTCCAAGACAGAACATGCCAATGCTTGTGCAGGGCTGGGGCAGCCTATCCTGCAAGGGCAGCAGGAGACGGTGGCCAGCAGCCAGGGGACCATCTTCCAGCAGCCACGGCATCACCCAGCAGCTCTCCTGGTCAGGGCTCAGGCACATCCCATGAACACGGACCAGCAGTAACTGCTCACACAACACCTCGGTGCTGAAGATCTGATCCAGCCAGGTTTAAGGCAGAAACATTTAGATGCAGCACGTGGGGACATGTTTTAGTGGTGGCCATGGCAGTGCTGGGTTAACTGTTGGGCTTTTCCAACCTAAGGAATTCTTCAGCAATCAAGAGGATCACTTCTCTCACACAAATGTTCTCTGATCCAGGCTCACAGACCCAGCACGTGGCACAGACCAGCTCCCAGGTCCTGAGCAGCAGCACTCCCAGCCCAACACCTCCCCAGGAAGAGGCTCCGTCTCCATCCCCACCAAGGTTCCCTGGAGTGTGGGGAAACAATCAGCTTCTCCACGCTGACTCATCTCTTTCCTCTTCAAAACGGTTTCACTTCTGCCAGCCCCAAAGGACTGGGCGATGTGTTGATAACACATCAGCGACTGTCAGCACTACAACGCTCAGCGCTGCTCCAGCCTCTGCTCCAGCCCCGCCTGGCACAGCTTCAGGCATTTTCTGTTTGTTTTCTGAGAGGCAAGGTAAAGGAAAAGCAGGAGCCACCCAAGGCACTCTGACTCGGTAACACAGTGCCAGTAAGTGGCTCTCTCAGGCTGAGCAGTTGCCATTGACAGTTTTGCCAGGGACAGATTAGAGACGGGGGTGATGTGGGATGTTCTGTTCCCCCCCGAGGCCCCCTGGATGGGCACCGACCCTGTATCTGCACCAAGATGCACAGAGCAGCGAGTCCCCAGTGTCCAACTGCTCCGGCAGCTGCTATACTGGTGGTACTGGATTAATGAGCACGGGAGAACACAACCCCACATTCACCAGCCTGGCCCACATGATCCATCCTGCACACTGGCAGTCCCGTGGAGAAGCGAACACCTCCGGACCTGGAGCTGGCCACACACCAAGCCAAACCCCCTCCTCAGACCCGCCGATGGATGGCAGAAACCAGCCCAGGGACACACAGAGGGCCCCTCCATTCCCCGAAAGCACGGAGCGTCCCTGCAGGAGCCCAGCCCGGGCACAGCGCAGAGGCAGGTGGGCAGCCCTCGAAGATGTCACCGTCTGCACAGAAGGTGAAACCCAAATGTTACCCAGCTGCTACTTTGGGAACTGCAGCCAGCCCACATGGCCATCACAGATGCTCATTCACAACCCTCCACCACGATGCACCAAACACAGGTTGGTGGGAACGAGCTACTGCCTTGGCTGTCTGCTCCTCATCGGAGGGATGAAGGCAGTGGAAGAGCCCCGTCCTGAGGCCACAGAAGGCTTTGGGAGGTCTTTCTTGCCTTTCTGCACCATTAGCAAGCCCATTCCTGCAGCTTCCTCCCCTCCCTACACACCTTGGAGGCAGAATCCTGGAGTTCTGGAACAAATTCTCAGGTCTTATTACAGAATCGCAGGTGGAAATGCAGGTCCAGAGCATCCTTTCTTCCGCCAGCACAAAGCTGTCATCCACAAGCCATTAAGTACGTTGTTAATCCCAAATTTAAAAGGACCATGCGAAAAGGTGCCGGCTGCTGTCCCAGCCAGGAGCTCACCTTCTGGGCACAGGGACTCACTGCAGGGACACCCTGGCACCCATCACAGGAAACTATTTCCCGGAGTTCAGAGTTATTTTTCCAGAACCCTGCTGTGGCTGGTCCCCAGTGGACACCTAACCCTGCCAGCTCCAGCAGTCCCTGATCCCACACAGAGCACCACGACGACCCTTGACACCCTCAGGATCTATATCTGCACCTCCGCTGCTGCAGGAAGCACCTGCCCAAAACAAGCACAAATCCCATTAACAGATTAATCCCTGCTCCCAGCAGATCTGGTGCAGCAAAGCCTCCGAGAGCCAGGCCAGACCCCGGAGCTGCTGAAGAGGCTGAGCTCTGGGATGCCCCATCCCTGGAACTGTTCAAGACCAGCTTGGATGGGGCTTGGAGCAACCTGGGCTAGTGGAAGGTGTCCCTGTCCATGGCAGGGGGTGGGACTGGATGAGCTTTAAGGTCCCTTCCACCAGAAATCCATGAAGGTGCCACCAGTCCTGATTTTATTATGCAAACTGAAAGCCTTTCTCTAGCAGGGGCTCATGTCAGCTCAACAATGTTTGACTAATTATTGCTGCCCTTTCACAGCCCTGTGTATCACTCAGAGCAGCTTCACTCATTCAAGGGACCTTCGGGAAACCCAACTCTGAGCAAAATCCACCTCCAGCCCCAAAGGTGTTTGCTGCAGGTGCTGCTCAGCCCCAGCATCCCAGCGGAAATGTCTCCAGCTCCGCTCACCAGGAGAAGAAAAGCCCTTTCCATGACTTTGTCGTGGCCTAGTTTTCAAGAAGGTCAAAAGAAATGAAAATTTGAGCTGCATCCAAGGGACCTTAGGAGCTGGAAAAGGGCCAAAGTCACCTGAGGACTCGTGCAGGAGCCTGGAACTCGTCAGAAGAGGCTACAAACCATTCCAGTATCCAGCCTGGAGCAAACCTCCACTGATCAGACACAAATGCTCTTTACACCAGTTCCTCAGCTTCCCAAAAGCCCCTGCAGCAACCACTGAGGATGTGAAGAACGGCCCGAGGAGCCTCTTGCAAGAGGAACTGTGGGCATGGATCTAACCCCAAAAGCCAAGGACTGGGCAGCAGGGAATTGCACGGAGCAAAAGCCCTTGTGCTGCTCAGAGACAACTGACAGCTACACCCTGGACCTGCTCAGAGCATCACGGCAGGGGGTGGGACTGGATACCCGGACTTGGCACACCCCAAACCTCAGCAGTGGGCTCAGACAGGTACGGCCCCACCAGACACTTGCACCCACAAACTCAGCCCCCAGAGCCGATTACGGCTCAAGCGCGTTATTATCGCCAGTTTTTCCATTCCCACGGGGGATTATCCTGTCTACACACAGTTCCTAAAAGCTGATGGAGAATTTAGGAACAATGCACAGTGCTAAGCAGCCCCACGGAAAGCTGGGACCGGAGCCCAAAGCAGCGCTCCAGAGGGCTCCATGCTTTCAGAGGTGAACCTGCAGCATCACTGCCACCACAGGAATGTGGGTTTGACACCTCCTGTCCCAGGAAGGAAACAGAAAAGCATTCAGCTTGAGAAGGAGGGAAAAAAAAATCTCAGATTTTTTCCCATGGAGGCTGGAAATGTGAGCCACGGTCTCAACGGGAGCATTCCAGGATCCTGCCTGACATCTTGAAGCAGTTTTCTTATAACTCTTGGAGGAAAATCCCTACTCAGGGAGAGAGCTGGGAAGCACAACATTAATGGAAGCAGCAATTAAGAGCTGTTTAATAACGAGTTCCCCATCCCTGGAATTGTCCAAGGCCAGGTTGGATGAGGTGTAGTGGAACGTGTCCCTGCCCACGGCAGGGGAGGAAACTGGGTGATCTTTAAATCTGTGATCCTATGAAACAACCTAGTGCCCAGCACTCCTTTCCAGCACTATCGGCATTCCCAGCCCAGGGAGTGATAAGGTAAAGGTGTTCCCAGGAAAAGCCGTACCTTTGGCGAGCTCAGCCCTCACCCAGAACACTTCTCAGCCCCTGTTTACACATCTGCTGGGAGAGGGTTGTGTCCTGGCTTTTATCAGCTCCACTGAGCCACAGCCAGAAATTTTATCTCAACTTTCTCCTGCTCAGAGCAGCTGCCACAGTAAATATCAGCAGGATCAACAGAGCATGGGGCCGAGGGGCAGCCAGAGCCGCCAGAAGCCTCCCTTGGACATGTTCACACCAAGAGGGGAAGGAGCAGTGATTTGGAAACATTTTAAACCCAAAACACTTGAGCCACGCACAAAATGCGCGTCGGGAGTGAGGTGAGGAACCAGGGCCAGCAGAAGTCACCAAACCCGGGGCTGAAGTGTGAGCAAGCCCGGAGCTGCTCTGAACAGCAGGCAGGCTGCGGGGTCCCCAGGCTCCTGCCCTCTGATGAGGCTTCCCCAGCTCCCACGTGCAGGAGGACAGAGCTGGGGTGTCTGGCAGCCCCTCGCAGGGTCTGCTCGGCCCTCGCGGCCGCGCGTCGCACACAAGGCTCTTTGTTTTATTTATTAAACAGGAGCAGATTGCTGCAGGCAGCTTTAATCCACGGCTTGGTTTCCATAGACACTTACTGCTTCCCCAGCACAATTCCAAGGCGGCAGCAGGCTGGAGCAGCAGGGCTGGGGGGAGCGGGCTCTGACACCAAGCACAGTGCGGCAGATCTGGAGCCCAGGGGCTGCTCCCCAGTTCCTTCAGCCTTTAGAGTCGTTTCAGCTCAACCTCTCTGTTAATTGACTGCCCCGGAGAGACGCTTTAATGAGCAGTTTACCATTGCCCTGCACAGCCCGGCAGGAGGGACCGGGAGGAGGAGCTCACCTGGGACTGCACAGGCAAGACCAGAACCCATCTCAGCTCCGTGAGAGCCTTAACAAGGCTGCAGCATCCCAGAGGGAGCCGGGAGAGTCACCTTGAACCAGAGGGGAGCTGGGAGGGAGAACACGCGAGCCATGTCTGAGCAAGGAGGAGGCTGGAAAAGCAGCTCCCAAAGGACCGAGCAGAGAAATAAGTGTAAGAGAGGGAAAGGAGGCACCGAGCACCACAGCTCGTGGCCTCTGTCGCAAGTGCCATCGATTGAGCAAATCCAAGTCCCCGGCGCCGGGGCACAGGGAAGCTGCAGGCAGGGCAGATCCACGGCATTCAGGGCACAAACCCAGCCCTGTCACACACAGCCCAAGTGCCAGGTGACCCCCACCATATCCACCACTGCTCCAGCACAGCCAACTGTCCCCATCCCAGATTTCTCCCTCTCCCCACACCTTCCCCTCCAGAGGCCCATGATGGGCAGCACTGCCCCAGCTGCCCAGGACCAAAATCTGCTGCTTTTGTCCTTTGTAAAGCAAGACAAAACCACCACGAAGCTGTTCTCCAAAAACGTTATGAGCTGACGGTGCCACAAACCCCCAACACCAAGAATATCAGGGTTTTTTTCCAAATTACATTAACAGTAAATACAGAGATACTACTATTCAGGATCAGCTCTACACTGAGCTTGTTCTCCCCAGCAACACCGGAGTCTGGTTTCATTCCTGAGCTCAGAGTCTGCAGCTCCACTGAGCAGCAAATTGGTGACTTACCCAATTCTTTCGATCCTTGGCTTTCACTGGCCAACTCTCCCATCTTCACCAGAGCATCGAAGTACCCTTTTGCTGCGTATGTCATACCTAAAAGCATCAAAAAATGCAAGTTATATTCTCCTTAATGGCTAGTAGAACTTCTGGGGCACTGAGCAGATGCTAGACGCTAAAATAGATATTACTTCAAAGGGCTTAACCCTACAGGGAGGGACTAAACAACAAACAGAAGAGAAGTGAGCAAAGAAAGCTGGAGCGGCGAGATTATAGGGTAATTTAGGAGAAAAAAGGTACGTGCAGGACCTCGGTGGTTTTCATTCCAGTGTAACCATCAGGCTGTTAACGCTGCTCAGAGAAATCACTGCGGAATAATTGAATATCATAGACTTTCATTATAGTTCAGCCTTGTTTGTTGACATTCCAGCTACACACTTGACTTTAATCAGATAAGCAGGGGGTTTCCTCTAATCACGGAACATGTTGTACAGCCCCAGCTCAGCACCTTCCAACACCAGGCTGCAGCCTCTGCACTGGTTCCTTCAGCTGCCCCTCCAGCTTGGGGATCCGAGGAAAGGAGGACCCGAGACAAGTCAAAAATCACAGCAAGATCTTTGGCTTCAAAGTGTTTTCACAAGCAGGGATGTGGGAAAAATAAAAATCCAGTGAACCCCCTGGTTTTCTCCAAATGCCAGGGTTAGTGTGTGTCTGGCCTCAGCTGGGATAGAAAAGCGGGGGATAAACAGATCCCCCTCTCAGGTAATTAAAAACTGAGTTATCAGGATAATATTTCAGAAGAATAAATAAAAACACAGTCCCAAGGGCAACCTCTTCTCCCTGTCAGACCCTTCCTCTCCTCCCTTCCCCGCTGCTAGGAGGGGACCAGCAGGGAGAAGCACCCCGAACTGCGACCCCCTGCTCTGTCAGCGCCCCTGGGAACAGCTGGGAAATGTGCTGCTGTAGGGGGTGTTGTATCCCACCCCTGGGATACACGCAGAGCCCACGGCCCCTGCAGTGCACCGGGATGGACGAGCACGTCCCACGTCATGGCTGGGTGAGCCATTAAACCCCAGTTCAAACCAGTGCCAGTACCCGAGAACAGGGGGAGGGCTGCACCTGAAAGGATCCTCGTGGGAACACCCAGGAGCCTCGTCTGACCTGTGGGAAAGCAACCGTGCTCCAGGCAGGAAGGGGAGGCAGCGAACCTTCCCAAAGGTCGGAGCGCAAACACCGGCGCTTAAGAACATGAGGCACCAAAATATTTTCTCTCCCGCTGGCTGAAGACGATGACAGCCTCTTCCCTCACAGGCATTTTCGCTGGGATTGTTAAAAAAATAAAATCCAGGAGACACGAGCGGCTCTGAAGGGAGCAGAGCCCTCCCTGGAAAAACAGCTCCAGGTTGAGAAGAGCCCTAAACCTCCTCTAAACCCAGCTGAGGAGGGCCCAGGCAGTGCACAAAGGCAGTTTAAGTCAAAAAACTCCATTTTGGGGTTTAATCAATTCATAGCTTCCTTTCAGTCATTTAAATCCACACCTCCCTAAAGGCTCCCAATAGAATCCTGCATTCCCAATCAAGAGCTGCCATCAATACTTTCAGGTTTTTTCCTTCTCTTCATCCTTGTGGGCAATTTAAACATTTCAGTAACACCTCTTTAAACAGAACTTAAAACGTTACTTCTCGGTATTTTAAACAAACATTTAAAGATGAGCTGTTTGCAGATGTGTTTGTTATCCTATCCTGCTGCCGCCCAACGTTTCGTGCCTCGAATCCTTCCCACGTCCACGGCCTCTTGCACATCCCAGTAACAAAGCTCTGCAGTGAGGTCCAACATCCCTCCTCCCGGTTCCCCCACCATGGGAACAAAGCGCTTGCCAAGCTGGTTTTCCAGCTCTCCCCCCTCCCGAGGCCACGCTGCCCCGCCAGCCCCTCTGGAGCCTGGCAGCCCCAGCATTCCAGCAATACCCACACCAGCAGAGCGGCATCACTTACTTGCTAAGGCTTTTTCATAGGTCTTCCCCATAGAAATGAAGTTCCTGAGGCTGGGATTGAACTGCTCCATGATCGTCTACAGGGAAAAGAACATCACTGGGATTAGCAGGGGTGATTGGAGCTGCACAGAACAGCTCCGTGCTCAACTCGATGCTGATAAACACAAAAAGAGAGGAAAAGAAAGTCCTCTCACCTCCCTGGAAGATGCCCCAGGACCTTCCCTTCATGCCACAGTTTGAGGAAGACCAAAAGGGACAGTGAGAAGGTGGCTCTGCAGTGCTCTAGCACGACATACCTTGGGCAGGTGAGAGGTAGGTGAATGCCCCAACCAGAAAACTACCAGATTAGGCAAAAATAACCATAGTAATGACTGTTAAGTGGCTCTGTGAGGCAGCAGCGTCCCTCAGACCAACCACAGAGGTGGCCTGAGCTCTGGGAGACGATGGCAGGTGATGTCCCGCTCCTGGGGTGGCCACGGAGAGCAGCACCAGCTCTGTGCATCATGGACAAGCAGGAGGGGCTGAAGAACAGCATTCCAAACATCCACCCAGGACTGAGCCACCGGCATCCCCCCGAGCTGTGCCAGGAACTACACCTGGCTCTCACGGCACTCGCTGTCACTTCCCACCTGCCTGTAAAGGCCTGATTTTGGGTGGGGGTGAACACGAGCAGCACCGTCTGAGCTTTTCCCTCCTCGCTCCAAGGGCCTTATTTAAGATGGGGGAAGGAATAATCGGATCAAGAGGAAGAAGAAGGGCTCTTTGTGCACTCAGCACTGGAGCCACAACCCTCGCTGCCAGAGCCGCTCACCCAGGCACCGATGGCATCGCCAAAACCCGACACCGATGCCAGCCCAGCCCTGGGCGAGGCACAACCTTCATTCTCTCCTGAGAATCCGACGTCTGGATCAAGCCTGGCTGCAGCCCTGGAGCCAGTCCCAAACCCCAGCCCCACCTCGGGGACACCCTCCCACCAAGGGGACCACCAGAAAATGGAGTTTAACGCCAAAATAGCCCCAAGCAGGGATTCCCGGGCATTCCCCCCGGGAACAGGGGGCTCTGCACCCCCACCACGCTGCTGGCAGTGTCCCACCCCGGGAAGGGGAGGGGAGGGAAGACGACAGGCAGACACTTACAGCAAATAAGCTGATTAAGCATCTGTCACCTCATCCGAGGCTGGCCAACACTATAAAGCTCATTTTCTGCCTGAGGCATTTTTATCCCCAGTTCCTGCTGCCCGGCCCTCGCCGGCTGACAGTTTAATTTTCTCCTGCGGGCACACGTGTGCAGGGCTCAGCCGCTGCCTCCTGGGCTCAAAACTGCCATTTTTGGGTTTCCGTGGGCACGAACCCGAGTGGGGCACCAGCTCGGAAGGGTGGCATCACCCCGGTGCTGGTATTTCAGAAGAAATCCACTTAATCGTCCCAAGAGCAGCAGGTGAGGACCCCGCGACGTCCCCGGAGCCCCCCCCACCCCAGCGGCTCCCGTGTCCATCCCACAGCACCGTCCGCAACCTGCCAAGGGCAGGGGGGATTGCACAGGGCTCACGGGGGGCTGCCCTGCCGATGAAGGCTGCGGATCAGCTCGGGGTCCCTGGGAGCTGTTTTGGGGCAGCACGGAGCAGTTTGGGGAGTGTGCTCAGCTTGAGAGGAGAAAATCAACCTGCAGCAACAAGCCACGTAAGGACGTGTTTTCCGAAGTGCAGGAGACAATCGCACGGGAGTTAATTAACACTGACGAGGATTGCTCCATCCTGCCCACGTCACGTTTCCCTTTGGTCAAAAATCTACTTCTGTTACCCCGCGAAGCGGTCGGAGGTGTGGGATCACTGCCCACGGCAGGGACGGGGACACGGACGCCCTCCTGTCTCTGGCAGACACTCAGCTACGGCCTCGACCACACCGAAGCTCAGCCTGAGCGCTCTGGCATTGAACAATATTTAAGCAACACAAACGTTGGCAGAATTTCTGCGGGGAGGCGAATTTTAGGCCGTTTGCAGGTTCAGCAGAGTGTTTGTGTACGGGTGTGTACACAGGGATACGTAAATAATGTGATTTTCTCAGCAGTGCCCCTGTAAACACATCGTCCCGAGCATGAAACTGAGGGAACAGGCGGTGGAAGAGGATCCACAGACAAAGCACCACCCGAAATTCGGCACATCTTCCCCAAACCGCAGGGAATCAAAGCACAGCCTGGTCCTGGCACTGCTCGGGGAAGGACCTGCTCCCCACCGAACAAACCCAGCCATTCTAAACTGATCAAGAAAGAGAGAAAAGCCTCCAAAAGGTCTCGTGGACCAGCTGAAGGAGGAGGGAGGTGACTCTCCGCTGGCCAAATAAAATCTACCAGCCCTCAGGAGGAAGTTTGCTGAAAGTGAATGTTTTTAAAACATTGTCTGGAGCCTCCAACAAAAACAGCCCGGCAGGATGAGGGCGGTGAAAAGGGCTCCTCGCTCCAGAGATAAAAATAGCCTTTTCCAAGCCTTCCCCTCTCTCTCAGGGTGGGAAGGGAAGGTGACTCCAGAGCCAACACACCTTCTCACCCCACTTCGGGTGAGAGGCTGAGACCTGCCAAGGTGAAACACTGGAAAATAAACAGATTTCTGCCATGGAATGACTCAACAGCATCACTCTCTGCACCCAGCAGTGTGCTGGAGCTCCCGTGACACGACAGGGTGCACCCCCCACCCACGTGGGGACAAGGGGCCACTGGGCTCCCTCCGGGCTGTCCCCCACAGGAGAGGGGAACCCAGGACTGCAGGACACCACAGCAAAGCCAACACCCAGCAGCACTGTGGTAATGAAAGCAAATCTCACTCCCCCCCAGATCTTGCCCCCTCAGCAGCACCCACAAGTTGTTTGTCTTCCACAGGCTGCCTGGTCAGAGTTCAGAAAAACACAGACACAAAACCTGGCAGCCAAGGGTTGAAAGGGCTTTGCTTTGTTCCACTGCGCTGAATTCCCTGGGTAATACCCCTCAGCTCTCCGGGACTGGCACAGCTTTGTTCGGCTGCCAAAAATGAAACTAATGCAAAGCACAAGGTCTCCAGGACACGACCCTGCTTAATTCGGGGGGGAAGAGGCAACAGGCAAAGGTCCCCAGTGTCCCCTCTCAGCACACTCCACGCAACAGCCAGGACGCCCCGGTGCTGTAAGAGTCAGACCACAAGGAGAAGTTTAGAATCGTGGAACAGCATAATGTCCTGATTTGGAAGAAACCCACAAGAATCACCGAAGCCCATTTCCTAAATCCTAAGTTTAAGTCCTCCCCAAGCTGGAAATGGAGCTGGCTTAGGTTTCTCCTGCGAAGGAAAGTCCTGCACAACACCCGAACAACTTTTAATAAGATTTAAGGTTACGCAGCTCTCCCAGGTCCATCCCTGCAGCCTCTCAGGAAGCTCCTGAAACCAAACCCAGAGAGAGATGAGAAGCAGGTGCCGCTCGGCTCGGCCGGGGCAGGCGTGGTCGGTGGCCACGGGGTGCAGGCAGCCGGGTCAGCAGCCCTGGCAGGGCAGGACCTCGCCCGCGTGACTGTGCCAGCGGTGCCCGCGCTGGAACCAGAGCCAGACCTCGCATCCAGTCCCTGCCCCACACTGCGGAGGGCCGGACAGCCGGGGGCAGGGTGAGCAGGCTGCTGGCTTTGACCGAGGGATGAGCACACCACCCTCCGACACCTCAGTGACCACCGCGGGTGGACTTTGAGCTCAAAAACACCTTTACTGGATTCCTAACGCCACTGTGCAGCAGCATGGCACACGGATTTGAACACCGTGCTCAAAAAACGTGGATGGGGACGTGGGTTAGTGGTGGCCTTGGCAGTGCTGGACCCAGTGGTCTCAGAGGGATTTTCCAACCTTCTTAATGATTTTATGGCTCCTTTCAAGGCTGACATTGCACAGTGGCCTGGGCTCAGCCTGGCACCTGTGGTTCTCCTGGGTGATTCATGGTGAGAGCAGCACATTAGGTGACCATGACGAGCAGGTTGGAGGGGCAGTACTGTGGGACTTTCCACTACACCACAGTCACGCTGCAGAAGCAGCTCAGCTCTACGAAAGTTTTCTGTCTAAATGGGTCAGCCCTGCTCTAGGAACACCTTCATCATTTCAGTATCAATATTTAATGACCAGCAAAGCCCAGCACTGCCTCCTCCATCACAGCTTGTCCTGCCTGGTGCCATCAGGAGCAGCCTCAGGGATTTCAGGAGCCAAGTTTCTGTCAAGAAGGAGCCCAGGTAGACAGGAAAAATCAGGGAAAAAAACAGAGTTCCCCATCTAAAGGCATTTAGTTTCTCCTAGCTGTTGTGTCAGACGACGAGGGGGCCTAAATTTCAGGGCAAGAGCTCTGAATATCTTTGTAATCAGGATCTAGACTTGAAGGGAACTGGGGTGGGGATCTGCAGAGTGCACAGAGCCCCTCAGCACACTGTGAACACCTCGACAGTGCCCACCAGTGCTCACCCCTCCAAGGCAGAGCCGTCCACAAGTCCTCGGGGTTGGGATCTCTGCTGCAGAGCCAGGAGGGTCCCGCAGCCCCTTCGCTGCAGACCTGGCACCGAGGGGCTCAACTCAGCCAAAGGCTCTGGCCAGAGGAGCTGAGTGCAGGAGCTGTTTGCCCTGTGCCGAGCCCTGCCCTGCAACGTGAGCAGCGCCAGTGAAACCTTAGCCACGAGCAGCCTCAGCACAACAAAGCACTGAAGGCAAAGCCAGCGGCTGCCTCCATCCCAGGGAGCAGCATCCATCTCCTGCGGGAGCTGCTGGCAGCAGTTTGGGGGACCTCTGGCAAGACAGGAGCTACCTGCATTATAACACCTTGTAACCCACGAGCTTCGCAGTGTGGAGGTGTCCCATGTCAGCAGAGGTCAGGAATGCTCTCCCAGGCAGCTGGCAGAGGGGATGGAGCAGCATTCCCACCTCAGAGCCACAGAGCAGCGCCGGAGCTGAGCCCACCACGGACCCTCGCTCCAAACGGTCCTGGCTGCAGAGCCAAGACTCCTGTGAAGGTGTAACTGGCAAAAAAGTGTTGCCCTGTAAAAACACCCCAGGTCACAGCCCAGTTCCCACCTGCCACCCTCCAACTATTGCTGGGGGAAGGAATTTCCCAGTGCTTGACCCCCTCCCTGTGTCACCAGCACATGGCACCCACGGACATGGGGTGCTACCTCGGAGCGGTGACACTGGGCACGGGATGCTCCAGGCAGCTCAGAGCCCCAAGGTCCAGACAGATTTCCCACATCTGGGGTGTGGGAAGCCCCAAGGCAGGGAGCACAGGGCATGGAATTCAGGGTAGCACAGGCTGGCTCCTTCCTCCTCTGCCACACCACATCATCCCTCAACTGCCAAACACACCAAACCACCCACAATTTCCCTCCTGAATCACTTGAGGAAGAATCGCTCCCGTCCCTCTGGGCCTGGAGATAAGGAGGCAGAGCTGTGATACCACAGTAATATCAATTACAGCTGATGGGGAGCAACGGGCAATCAGGAATTCTGCCTGCGTTTGTGCAAGACAATTCGGCTTTGAGTTTGTTAAGCAAACACCTCTTCAAACACAGAGCTACTCGTACACCATTGCAAAACGATCTTCCACACGAAAAAATGGCTCTAAAATGAAATGGAGGTTGGGCTGTAAACGGCAATAATCTCATCTGGCAGGAGGAGACAGATCTGTCTTCGGGGGAAGAAAGAATTTCCAGTCCCTGCTTTCTGCAAACAGACAATCTGGAGCAAGGGACGAGCGGAGATGGGGAGCGGGGCACGGGGAAGGGGGCACGGGGAGCTGCCCTTGACCACCACCCAGCCCAGGGGCTCAGGCCCCGGGGCTCACAGCAGAGCCCAGCCCAGCAGCTGTGCCACTACGCCGGGGTCCTGGGAGTGAATCAGCGCCAGGGAAGGTGGGATTACGTTGGCAGAAGGTGCCAGCAGCCTCCGTCTCCCTCTGTAATTACTCCCCGTGTGTAGGCAGCTGCCTGTAGTGGCAGCATCGGCTCGGGGGCGGCTGACAGCTCCTCCACCATCTCATTAGCACAGTCACTCCGAGGGTGAGCGCTGGTTCTGGGGAACCATGACAATGGGCTTCCCGAGCACAACGCCCCGGGAAAGCCTGCGCGGGAGAGGGTGCCTGGATGGGGAGCACGGCAGGGAGCTGCCTGCTCCTGCTCCAGACCTCGTGGAGAACACACTCGACCCCCGGTCCTTCTGCCGCCAAAAACCTGGTGAGACGGCGGCGACAGACGGAGCCCCCACGGACTGGGGTTCTGTGGCATCATCCCCCTTCTGGGGGTATCTCCTCCTGCCCACTGTGGTGTTCAGGGTACTGCACAGGCCGGGAAAGAACGAGGCAAAAAATATTTGGGCAATGGGGATGTGAAGCACTGGGGCTGTTTTTGGACTCAAAGACTCCAAAGCTTAAGGAGATACAGAGAGACGCCACAGTCCCTGAGCCACCAGCCCTCACACTGGGCTCTGGGGTGGCTCAAGTCCTCCATGAAACAGGAAAACACCAGGTTTCTGCAAGCACCACATGCCACACATCCAGAGGCCAAGAAAAGCACTGCTGGCTTCAGAGGAGACTCCTCATTCACTGCAGGGAACACAAATGGAGTCAGGACCACCCTCCTACAGCTTCCAGCGCTGAGACACTGATTTTGGGTAAAACCACGAGATCTCCACCAGCTCCATGTTCTCATTCCCGACACCTGGCTGCTCCCACTGAAATCCTGAGTAACTGAAGTGTTCATGAACTGATGGAGACCTTTGGACTCCTCCTGAGTCCACCTCTGGCTCTTGGGGCCAAGGCACCCTCTGCCCTTGGCTCAGCGAGGTGTCGACGGAGCCGGCGCTGCCGCTCGCTCTGGGCTGAGGGCTCTGCTCCGGCTCCAACCCGCAGCTCACACAGCACAGGAGAGACGAGGCACCAGAAGGGCCCCAGCAACACTTGCCCTTCACCCCTCATTTCTTGGGAGGAAGAGCTTCTCTCAAGCCCAGTTGCTGGGATGGTACAAACCGCCCCGTGCGCTCCTTACAGGGCTGCGCCCGGGGAAATGGTGACCTGCTCCCCAAACCTGTCATTAGCCCCGTTCTTCGAGGACAACACACCTCAAACAACAACTGAGTCACCTGCTGAGGCTGTTCCCAGCCACTGTCCCCAGCCCGAGCCCCAGCAGCTCTCGCCCTGTTTGCCCAGGCAGCTTCTGGGCCGAGCGGTGCCGATACACAAACACCGGGGAGGGGACACACCGAGCCTGACCCTGGGAACACCCTGCAGAGCCAGCTCTGCCCAAAACCGAGGACAACCTGCACGGTGACAAGCTGGGGTGCATCAACTGCATGTAGAGGGTGGGAGGGAGCCCTGGAGATGCAAGCCAAGAGCCACCAAGATTCAGAGTGGCCAAGATTTTGGGTGCCACAGCTCTGTCTGAACAGCTGTTACACATCAGGATCCCCAAAACCAAGACTCAGAACTTCACTACCTCCGTGTTTTTTGTACTACATTCTTCTATCTTTTTTTTTTTTTCCCTGCTCTGGGCTCCCAGGTAACTCAATCCAACCCCTTAAATCGCAGGAAATCGTGCAAGCTTCCCAGCTTAACAAACGACATCCTGCGCTACACGTTAGGCTACAGCAGTTTTATTAGCCCCGGTCTCGAGACCCAGCGGAGCAGAAACTGCTTCCTTCGGGGGGAAATTAAACCACATAAATTATTGGATTTTCCTCAGAACACCGGGAGCAAAGCACAAAGGAAAACCGGAGATATTCCCAAACTCCGAGAGACGAGGAGAGCTCTTACGGCTCGCGGCTGTGGCACCGCGGCGGGTGCCGGGCACGCGGGGCTGTCCCCGCATGGGGTGATGCGGGGACAGCGCTGCCCACCGCGACATCGGGCATTTCCACGCGGGTCCGGTCCCCGCGGATCCCCCGACGGGTGCCCGGGGAAGGCTCGGGGTGCCCGGGGGGAGGCTCCGGGGGTGCCCCTCGCCCCCCACCCCGCCCGGCGGAGCCCCGGCAGCCGCTGCCGCCCCGCACCGCCCCGCACCGCCCCGCACCGCCCCGCGGGGAGGAGCCGCACCGAGGGCCGCGACGGGCTCCGCGCCCCGTCGGTGCGGACGGGGGGTCAGAAAGGGTGCGCTGTGCCGTGCCGTCGCCCCCCTGTATTCCCTGTGCCCCGTCCTCTACCCCATCCCATACTCTGTTCTCCATCCCATGCTCTATTTTCCATTCCATTTCGCATCCCTGCTCCCCCTGCCCTTCCCATTCCCCAGCCCACACTCCCCACTACACCCCATAACCTTCCTACCTTCCTTCCCTACACCGCTGCCATACCCCACCCCATAGCCCACAGTACCCCACACTATCCCCCTAATTTACCCTACGCTGTATCTCCTCCTGTGCCCCACATCCCTAAGGTGCCCCACAGTCAGCCCCTGCTGCAATGCCCCCTTGCTGTATGCCACATGCCTGGGGCTGTGCTCCGTCCTCAGCCACGCAGGGGGGTGTGGATGGGTGAGGAGCAGCCAGAAAGGGAAGAGGAGCTGGTGGTTTGTGGGGTGTTGGGAACGGGGAGAGCAGAGATGGGATGACCAGTCACCACAGTGTGACTTGGGATGCTATGCCCAAGGCAGACCAGGCCAGGCAGAAGAAGAGGCAGGAGAAGTGGCCCCTGATTGCCATCTCACTGTCCCCAGGCTGTCCCACCACCCAGCCAGCCAGGAGAAACGGGATTCCCTTGGGAGGCTCCTGCCAGCACTCCCGACCATCAGGTCCCCGTGGGACAGCGAAGCCATGGATCCTTGTCTTTCCCATCCCTTGGGCCAACAGCAGTGACTTTTGTCCAGATCCCAAGGGACACAAGGAGTTGGACCATGACCTGAAGCCTGAGCCCCAGTCCCTGTCCCCCTGCCTGAGAGCCCTTCCCACTGGGACTGTCACTCTGCAGGGTGATGCACAGTGAAACGGAGCCCCACGGCCCGTGGTCATTCAGAAGGGGATCATCTGGGGGAGCTGGGCACAAACTGCCCTTGTCTGCCTCGTCCCGGCCCTCAGGCCAAGCCTTCCTCTCCCTCCTGTCTGCTGCGAAAAGTGGTGAAACAGTTAAGCAGCTGAGCATGTTATTTTCCATCATCTCCATCAATTCCGAGAACAAGGAGCCCAGGTCGATACCTTGGCCTCAGACCTCCCGCTGCAATTCCCATTCCTGCTCTCCCTCCCGGCCCTGGCGAGGAGCAGGGCAGGCACTGACAGTGGCCGCTCACTCTGCTCGCATTTGGGTCCCGTTCTGGCTCCTTCCCTCTCAGAGGTTCCACACTCCAAAGCACAGGAAGGAATTTACAATCCTTGAGAGGCTTTTTTCTCATATTTCTGGAGCATCTGGTTAACTCTTTCCCACTGGGGCTGAGGAGTGGGAGCAGCCATGGAACTGGGGGGAGTGGGAACAAGGCTGCCCCAGGAGATGTTCCTGGCCGCCTGCATCGCTGCCGGGCCCTTGTGGTGCCCCTTTCCCTCTCCATCCTGCTCCATCCCAAGCAGCTGAACTGCGGCTGGCTCTGCTGGGGTGCCACTGCCTCAGCTGGACACCAGCACCTCTGGATTTCCAGTGTCGGCGAAGGATGCTGGATCAATAGTCCGGGAGGAGAGAGCCTCTCTCTGCATCTCCATCACCTTATTTTTAGTTACGTTATGTAAGTCCTTCGCTACGTCATGGATGTGGGGGGTTCTTGCATCTAATTCCAGTGTGACAGCCCAGCAATTCAAACAAGCTGTTCCTCTGGTGGGGAAGATAAAAGGATTTGTAATTTCTGATAATAAAAGAGACCTTTTGGGACGACCCTCAGAGAATCTCTCGCATCTAGGCCTGCTCACAGACAGCCGCTCCACTGTCTTCCCATCCTCTGCTTCTCATCCCCAAGAGATCTGAGTGCTGAAAACCTTTCTCCCTCATACCCCCTCCTTCCAGAGTGGCTCCGCAGCTGGAAACAGCCAGGGAGTTCGTATTCCCACGCTCAGAGCCACGCTGAGCAAATTGTCCTTGTCCCTGGCTTTCCCCACGTCACCACATCTTGACTGGCAGCGGTCACCCGAGGCTGCCCGTGCCGGCCGTGACCCGGCAGCTGTGCGGGAGCCCCACAGCTGCCCACGGCACCCTGGGGATTCTCAGCAGGAAAAACCTGCCGCTGCCTCGTGCCGTAACATTTGCTTTGATTGCCTTTTATTTTTTTTCCTGGTTGTTGCTCGCTGCCTTTTTGTCAGGGTGATTCACTCCCCAGGGCTCGGCGGCAGCTGGAGCGTGCCCAGGGTAACCATGGTGCCAGAGTCCCTCGCGGGTTACCCGAATCCCTGCGGCACCGCCGGGCCTTCTCCACGCGCCCCTTCGGAAGGTGGGACCGTCCACGGCGGGGGCAAAACCCCGTGGGTGCAACGTGGGAAAGCACCACGCCAGACGGTGAACAGCAGTGGGATGAACAGGCAGCAGCCCTGGGCTGGCACCGTCCCCATCCCCGGAGCGATCCCTCCCCGGGGTGACGACACATCGGCACACGCGGCACCGGCCACCTCCAGCCCCGGGTGGAGTGAAGTTGCTGTGGCAACAATAACTTATGTAATCCACCCCGCTCGGCTGCAGGTGTGGGGAGGAAATCGTGCTATTTTCGAAGTTTCATTAGGTTCCGTCTTAATTACGAGCGCGGCACCGCGCCAGCGCTCCCGGCCGGGCCACGCGCCCTGGAACGGGGACAGGGCAGGGATGAGGCAGCGATGGCCGGGGCCGGGGAGGACTTGGGGCAGTGGTGGCCAGAGCACTGGTGGTGGGGACAGTGATGGCCAAGGGCAGTGATGGCTGGGGCAGCAACATCTGGGGAGGGTGATGGCTGGGGCAGTGATGGCCGGGACGGCGGCTGCACCGAGGGACAGTTCCAGCCCCTCAATGTTCCCAGTGTAGTGGACACACTGTCCCTGCTCCCCGAAATGCCGGCACGGTGGGTGCGGTGGCTGCGGGGAGGGACCAGGAGGGAGGTGCTGCAGGGCAGCATAGCTGCCCAGGGAGGAGAACACGGGCTGTGTGGAGTCACTGGGAGCTGCCACATCCTCAGTGCCTCGGGAAGCCTTGGGTGACATGGAGAGAGGAAAAATAAACATGGGTTATAATCCCTTGTGCATTTGAGTGTGATGTGTCACCAGCTGGTACAGAAGGGAGGAAGGAGAGGGACCATCATGGTACCAGTGTTGGTTTTTTTGCCACAGTCCCCGAGAACATGCCCAGAGTTTCCTACGAAAGGTCCAACACCAGTGTGGTCACTGTGTGCTCCTGGTGCTGCCGAAGAAGATGGACATTGTCAGAGCAGGACAGATCGGGCAGGGAACTGGACCAGGCTGCCTCCATTTTCACCTCACCTGATTGTCCACACGGTCCCGTGGGGAGGGACAGGGGCTCCCTGGCAGCCCCCAGTGCCCTTTGCTCTCTTTTCCTCCTTTTCGGAATGTGCTGAAAGGGGAGGCTGAGCCCACCTACCCCTCGGTGCCCTGCACAGCCCAGAGCGGGGCAGGTGTGCACCGCAGTGTCACTGTGTTAATGAGATTCCCAGGAATTTTCTGTCCTGTGGGGCTGGGGCAGATGGCTTCTCCACCGGAGCCCTGACATCACTGTGAACCCTCCTCACGCTGCGTCAGGAGGTTTTTATTTCTAGAATAATCTAAATGTGATTTTTCTGACATCTGGGGGTCACTGGGGAATCAGCCTGGTGGGTTTGAGCCAGACCAACCCACGTGGCTCAGCTCGGGGGGGCTCTCCCTCACTCGGGGTGGCCCCTCCTCAACACTGGGCTGTGCCCCCACTTCTTTTTGAGCATCTCATTAAGGAGCTGGCACAGCAAACCCCACATCTTTACCTGGGTCCTGGAGCACCCACCCAAACTCAGCTTCAGTCTCCCTTTGGCAGAGTGGTGGTTGCTCACCAGGATTCCCACAGGAGCATCTGTGGAACCTCGAAGGTCCCCCTCAATGGCTTTAAACTGGTAGTGGGTAGGTTTAGATTAAATATCTGAAGAAATTCTGCCCTGTGAGGGTGGGCAGGCCCTGGCACAGGTTGCCCAGAGAAGCTGTGGCTGCCCCATCCCTTGAAGTGTTCAAGGACAGATTGGACAAGGCTTGGAGCGACCTGGTGTCTCCTTTCCAACCCAAACCATTCCATGATTTTATCACTGTTGGAGCTGGTGCCTCCATCACCATGGGCACCACATCCCTCCACAGTGACATCAAGTGTGCAGCACTGAGTGTGCTGCTCCCAGCACAACGCTCCCAGTGCTGCCTCGAGGCACACACGAGTTTACACCTTCATCACGGCAGGACTTAGAAGTTGTCTCCCTGCTGGAGGAGCCCCACATGTGCCAGGGCTCAATGGTCAAATCCCCACCCCGAGCGCCACCCTCAAACTGAGCAAAGCCATTTACTGGGGATTAGGCAAGGATGAACAATTTGGGCACTTACTCTGCAGGATGGGAGCTGCAGTGCCGGACCCAGGGACTCCCAGCTCCCGCCTGGTGCTCGGCCAAGCAGGACTCACTGCAGGTCACAAAGTGGGATGGGACGACTTCATCAAGGGGGAAACCGAGGCTTGGCAGAGCACCTGGCCCCCCATCATCCCCAGCAGAGTTCCGAACAAGATCCCCAGCAGTGCAAGCTGTTGGTCCCAGGTATTTGTGGACTGGGAACTGTTGTGTTCCCCGATGTGGCACCTGCATCACTCTGTGCCTCAGAGCACGCCAGGATGAGCCGAGCTGGGCACTGGAACGTGATTCTGCCACACAGAGCCCGGGTGCTGGAGGGACCCCAGGACTGCATCCACTGCCACTGCCGTTCCTCTGGCACGGGGTGCAGAAGGCAGGGGTTTGTTGGAAGGTGTCTGGGACGCTCTTGCTGCCCAGGTGGGTCGAGGCCAGCAATGCTCCTGGCAGCCCCTGGCTCCCAATTCCTGGCTTTAAGGGAACAGGGACCTCCAGGCGTCCCCTGCAGACCCCCATGAGGTGACGGGCCAGGACCACCCGAGCGTGTCTGCATCGGCCTGGAGGAGCCTCTGCTCTCCCGGGAGGCGCCGGGGAAAGCAGGCACAGGGAGGAGCCGGAATGACGGAGGAAACAGGGAGTGAGTGGGAGAACAAAGCGCTGCGGATGCGAGAGCTGTGGTGGGGCCTGGGAAGATGGAGGCACCAAGAGGGATGGAGGCACCACGAGGCCGCGGCTGCGGGAGGAGGGGAAGGGGCAGTGGGGACCCCGGCGGATCCATGCTGCCATCCCTGGGCACGGGGCAGGCTTGGAAGGGAGAAATCTCAGCTCCACAGCAAACCCAAGCCCCTTCTGCCACGCTGGGTGCTGGGGGAGCAGGGCTGTGCGTTCTGGGGAGCCCCGAAATGTGTCGGGACCGGAGGGTGCCCCTCGCTCCCAGGCTGGGGCTCCGCTCGGAGCCCCTCTCCCTCCTCACCTGCCCCAGCGCCTGTTCCACGAGTGAGTAATGCTGAATTACAGCACTAAGGAGCTCTCTGGGGATCCTTCTGAATAACAGGAATAGTTTATGCGATTTGCATAATTGGCATGATGGGATTTTGCATCACGTTGCTGAGCTCGGGGAAGCGTCCAGGGCAGAGCTGCGGAGGTGCTGCCAGGGGCGCTGGGGACCTTCGGGGCCGCGTCCCCCTGCCCAGCTCCAGCACGGCTCGGAGAGAGGCGACAGGAGGGGCAGGACCAGGTGCCGCTGCCACCACCTGCCCATGTCACCCCTTCCTGTCCCTCACGCCAACACTGGGCTGGTCGCAGCCCCACGGCCCCCTCAGACACGTCTGCTTGTCCGTGGCCACATGTGAGCTGTGGCAGCCCAGCCCGGCTTCCTCCCGGTCGGCAGCAGAACAGCGGGGCTCAGGGCTGAAGGACACGGCGTGAATTCCCACTGCTCCTCTTTCAGCCCCAAGGCCACCCGGTCCCTGCACAGCGTGTCCTGCCTTTCTGCAGGGACGGGCTCACGCAGGAGAATGGCTCCTCTTGGTTCAAAGGCTCAGACACAGCCCTGGGACTGCTCTCGACTCGTTTCTTCCTCTTGCTAATTAACCACGGAGTGTTGGGCTGTGGCTCCTTCCAGCCCCGGAGCAGCCTGGCATGGCTCTGCCACGCTGTCTGGGTGGCAGCCGCAGGCTGGGGACACCCAGCATGGCCACGGCTTCACCCACGACTTGAGGAGCCACATTCCACCGCGGGGCAGGGCAGCCGGTGCCGCTCGGGGCAGCAGAAGTGGGGGACTAGGGCACAAGTGCCACGGCCCAGCGCTCCTTCCACCCGTCTGCTGCGGGTCTGGCGTCCCCCAGGAGCTGGAATTGTGGCTGCTACGTCAGAGCAGGCACTGCTGAGGCATTTCAGCCACTGCCAAGCACCGCCGGACACCGCCAGCTCCCGTCTGGCACCACGAGCCAGCAAAGGTCACATTCCCGGCCGCGGCCGCGCCGCGCTCTGACAAACCCGCTTTGTTCCCATCGCTGCTCTAATTAGGAAATTGAGCTGGTTTTTTTTCTTTCCCACAGTTGAACTATCAAAACTTGGGCTTGTTCCCTGCCACAGCCTCTTCCATCGCTCCGCTGGTGAGTCAGCGTGACACCAGGGCACCGAAACTATGGAAGAGGGAAAGGGAAGGGGCAGAGGCCGGTTCCTTGTGGGGCTGAGCGGGCAGTCAGGGGGGCTTGGCACTGCAGCTGTGGGCGCAGAGCAAAGCACCCCAGTGGCCCCCCAAAGTGTGGGCAGCATCCCGAACCCTGGGACCCCCAGCATGGGACAGGGTGAGCTCGGAGTGTGGATGATGAAGAGGAGGAGGAGGGTGAAAGATCCTCTCCAGACTGTGCCTGGTCCTGAGCTGGGGATTGCCAAGGAGGGTGGGGACAAGGTGAGGAGGTTCCCAGTGGGGTGGGAGCCGAGAGCTGCTGGGGGGTGCCACCGACAGCCCCTGGGGAACCGTGACCCCCGTGTGTGGTGCCCAACCACGGCTCTGAGCCCCTCGTGCCAAAAAAGCAGCGGGACCCGGAGGGAAGGCCCAGGATTTGTCACCTCTGGGGTTCTCAGTTCATTGTTTTGTTTTTCCAGGCGTTTCAGGAAACATCTGAGGCAGCAGGGAATGACACGGTGTCAGGGGGTGCAGCCTGGTCAGGGTGCTCAGCTGTGGTAGAGGGTGCAGCTGTTTTGGGGCTGTGCAGCTGTTTTCGGGGTGGGTGTTCAGCCGTTTTGGGGTGCGCTGGCAGCCCCCCCTCCCCAGGTGGCACTGCCATCCAGCTGTGTTGGCATAGAAACTGCCAGGGCTTTGCCACCTCCTCCTATTACACAATTCCCTTAAAACCCAGGGAAGGGGCTGCTGAGGAGGGGGTGCAGATCCTGGGATGGCCTTGCCCCAAACCCACTTCCCACCAGCTCCCAGCACACGGAGGTGATGGGGGGCCTGGGAAGGGGCCAACACAGCCCTGGGAGCGGCGCTGGTGCCCAGCAGCTCTGCTGCCTCCTGGACAACAGGGAATCAGGGTCTGTTTGAAGGTGCTGCTGCTTGCATAACGCTGGCAGTAATTCCTGCTCCCCCACAGCCTCATCCCTCGCTCCAGGGGTGCTGGACGTTGGATGAAGGGTCTGTGTGGGCAGCGGTCCTGGCCAGGCAGATGCTACGGGATGGGTCAGCCGCTGGCAGCATCCCCTGGGACAGGGCCTGTCCCTGTGGAGAGGAGCAGGGAATGGGCCCTGACAATCCCAGCAGAACATCCCCCTTCCCCCAGCTGCCGGCTCCTGCATGGGGCCATGATCCCACATTGCCTCCCAAGTCACGTTAAAGCCACAGAGCTGGACGCGGCACCGAGCGGTGTGTTGGGAATGCCACGGAGATCCTGCATCTGCTCCAGGAGGAGAGACAAATCACCCACTCCTGGGAATGCTACGGGGCTGAAATTCCGTCACTGTCACACGTGCTGTGCCTGTACGGGCAGGTTCGATGTGGGGTTTGTCCAGTGGTGCCCCTGGGGAAGAGCCAAGGCTGTGCCAGGACAGGGGGCTCCAGGGAGGGCTCCGGGAACTGCAGGGGGTGGCTGAGGAAGCAGCGTGAGGTTTGTTCATATTCTCCAGGGTTTAATTAACAACGAGCAGTGCTGCCTCCACACTCCTCTAGCTCAACATCTGGCCAACTCAAACACAGCTGGAAGAGCTCCGTGCGCAGCCCGCGGCGGGAGCTGGCTCCCACCCCCTGCCCCAGCCCAGCGGGTACAGGGAGTGGTGATTAAACACGGCAAACACAGCACAGCTGCTTTCCCAGGGACGTGGAACCCCCAGCACCTCCCTCAGCAGGACGGGCCGGGTGGGCTGAGCGGCCTCTGAGGGTCCAGCTGGCAGAGGCACGAGGGAGCTGGAGGCATCCCGGTGATTCCATCAGCAGGAGAGACGTAAATCCAGAGCAATGAGGGACCAGCTGGTGTCCAAGCACCAGCCGGCAGCTCAGGCAGGGCCTGGGTGGTGCTGCCCTGTGGCCCCGCTCCTGCCAGCGGTGTCCCCCGTCCCTGTGCCCCTCCTGAACAGGGCCAGTCAAACACGGGGGTCTGGTGCTGGCTGTGAGGGGCTGCAAGCAGAAAATCTTGTGGAGGGAGAAGAGGGGGGAGCCCAGGCTGAGGCAAGACAGTGCAGTCCATCAGGATGGAGCCACGTGTCCCTGGAGGCACAGGGACTGGTCATGGCTCAGTTTGTCACCAATTCCAGAGTAATTCTTGCAAAAAAGCCCAGTCTGGTCTCGCTGCAAACCCAAGGCAGGAGGGCAGCCTTCCCACACATCCTCCCCATCCTGGGAGCCAGCTCATTGCTCCTGCCTCCCAGGAGAGCCCTTTTCCCCAGAGGATCTGCCCAACCCCTGCCCCAGGGGTGAGGAGGGACAGGCAGGCACAGTGCTGTGACACGGGCAGGGGCTGCTCCACCTTTGCAGCAGCAACAGAACCACGGGATATCCGCGGTTGGAAGGGACCCACAGGGATCATTAAGTCCCACTCCCGGCTCTGCACAGGACAACCCCAAAATCACACCTAGGTAAGGCAGAGGCTTTCCAAAATCACTCCAGCTCACCCGTACCTGGGTCAGGGCTGTGGCAGGACAGTCACTGTGCTCCATCTGAGCCTCCCTGGGCCATCCAGGCAAACAGGATTGTTTTTGTTACACACAGAGCCTGCTCTGAAATTCCTGCCCACATCTCTCCCAGGAGCGGGGAATGAAGAGGTGAGGGAGGAGGAAAGCAACTCCTGCTCATCCAAAACATTCACTGTGAAAACACGAGGCTGGAACAGGAGTTGGTGAAACCATTAGAACCAGTTTATTGTCACAGCACAGCACAGAGGTCACAGCCCACTCCCGGCTCTTCCTCCCAAGGAGACCCAGCACAAGCTGTTTGGGGCAGGGAGTATTGAGGAAGCTGCAGCCAATCTGCTCCAAACTTTCCCATTAGATCAGTAAACGGCCTCTTCACTGTATTAAGGAACAGAAGGAGCTGCATTAACCCCTTCAGCACCAGCCCTGCTCCCTCTCCACAGCTGCTTCCACCCGGGAGCACAGCCACCAGGACCTTGCTGGGAATGGTTGGCTCACGTCTCTCCTGTTGCCAGGATGTTCACGAGAAAGCAAACTGGAGCAGAGGCACTGCAGCCCGTTCTCCTCCCTCCTCGTCCCTCTCCCCCCTCACCCGTGGCGACGCCAATCCCACGGAACAGGGTTTACCCGAAGCGCCGGCAGCGAGGGCTGCGCTCCCAGGCCAGATCCCTCGAGACCTTCCTGGGAGAGCCCAGCTCTCATTCCTATGAATCCAAATTAATTAGGGTCACGTTAAACAACCCGACATCAGGCTGGCAATGGGCTGAAGGAGCCTTGGAGGGAAAACACTGCTCAGAAATGCTCCGCCAGCACCACAATGGTGAATCCAAGGCTCTCTCTGGTGGGAACAGGCTGCGTTGCAGCACAGCTAGCACTGAGCAGAGAAAATAAACCACCGAGAGCAGAGCAGGACACAGCCGGTCCCTGGGAGGGCTGGGAGCAGGGTCTGGCTGTTCCAACACCAGCTGGGGTGATGGCACAGGCACTGGGATCATCTATCCCCCCGTCCAGCTCCAGAAACAGAGGGTGGTTTGCCAACCCTGCACTGTTGGTAAACACAGGCTGAGGGCTCTGGGCCCAGGTTTGTTGTGGAACATGAATTAGGAGAGCAGTGGCATTGGACACAGAGCGGCTCCAAGGTACTCACTGCCTTGAGGACACACGAGGAGGACGAGGATGCCCCGGACAGTCTTTGGAACATAACAGAGAGGACATGGAGAGCACGACTCAGCCCAGAGCTGCTGCTGGCCCAGCCCCACGCAGGAGCAGCAGTCCCTGGGATCACTTGTTGTCTAGCACCAGATCCCACAACCCGCTGACAGCCTCCAAAAGTCTCCAAGGACCTTCTTCTGTTGTCATAGAAATGCAGATTAAGGGTTGTGGCTTCAAGACCATAATAAATAAAGATCTGCAGTGTCCCGAAGAGCATCTGCAAGCTGGCAGGTGAGCTTGATTCCAAGAGCAGCTAAAGCTGCCCACCACCTGTCCAGGCAGTGTTCCAGACCCTTTATCATCCGTGTGACCCTGTGTCACATCACACCACAGCGGGCTCTGCCTCCTCTGCAGGGTCGGCTGGAGGGGATGGGGCTCCCTCGAGCTGCTCCTGGAGCAGAGTCTTCAGAGTGTTGATTTATGAAGCTTCAGGCCTCGTGTCTGGTACAGCATGAGCCTCAAGTTCATCCCAGCCTGACATTCCCCTCTCTGAGCCCACGGGGAAACATTCACCAGGAGCTGACAGTGGGAGCAGAGTCCATCTCACTCCATCTGAATGTCACAAAGGTGAACTCTGACGATGGAGCAGACCCAACAAGGGAGGAATCCTGGCTCTTAACGCAGGCAGAAGGTTCCTTGCTGGCATTTTAAGAGATTTCTGCCAGCCCAGGTCTCACTCAGCACCGTGGGGTTTCCAGGGATCTGAACTGTGGCCAGCTCTTCACCTCACACAAGATCAGGCTTTTCCCCGACCAAAACAGCTGCCAGCAAGTGCAGAGCCAAGCAAACAGGCTGAACTTGGCCCAAATCAAACACCCTCAAGCTGGTTTTACACAAGACAGAACCATTTCCAGCCTGTAGCACAACATGTCACTGCCTGTGGGAGCTCAGCCCAACCTACACCAGGACAAGGGCCATGGCAGCCCATGCCCAGACAGAATCAGGAGAGGAAAAGAGAAGGGACAGAGAAGAACGGAGACAACAGCATGGTCTGGAAGGCTTGTGCTCACCTAGCCCATGCCCAGCATAAAACATCATTGCTCCAAGGTTGGGATTTCCTGGGGTTCCGCTGAGAGCAAAGGCAGATTGATCACCAAAATCAAACCTACAGAGAAAAATTTGGCTTTGGAAGTTCTAGAGTTGCTGTTTTAATCCCGAGACAGCGTGGCTGAGTGAGTTTGGAATTTAAGTTACAAAAAAAGAAAGCACTAGAAAATAATCTTGATACAAGAGCGATAATCAGCTGAGGTTCCCCACCCTGCACAGGGAATCCCGCTCCACAATCTGCCCAGCACAGCTGGGATGCTGCCAAGGCATTGCCTGTTCCCAGCACACGCTGGGATGGCAAACTGTCCTCTGTGAAAGTTTCGTGGGGGAATCCCCAGCACCTGGAGTTAAGAGGCTGCCACCAGCTCTGGCTTTGGCCTGTTCTTGATGGGTGACACTTCTGTGGAAGGAAAAAAAACTTGTTACAGAAAGAGAGAATGTAAATACCCCGCAGCCATCTCCTGAGGAGGATCCGGGGCTCAGAATCCACTCTGCAGAGCAGCAAATGCCTACACAGCACCTGAACTAAGAGAAGTTGGTTATAAATTATCCCACATTCCCAGTATGTCCCTTTCTCACGGCACCTGAAGAATTCAAACAGTTTCAGAACGCACCCCACCCAGGGAACACCAGCCCAACAACAGAGAGCCAGGGCAGGAGCCGTTTCTGGAGTGCAGGGTAAGCCCAGCTCTTCCCCGACCCCTTTGATGTGGCAGCACGAGGCTCAGACAGCTGCAGCCACAGGCCCAGGCTGTGCTTTCTCTGGCCCCCACCGCTGCCAGGGCACAGCGATGACATCTGAGCTCTGTTTACCCGTAAACAAGCACCAAAGAAACCAGCCCCCTTCCCCACGCCCCAGGTTGCTCCTGGGCAGATTTCACACAGAGGAAATGGCTTCTTCCAGCTCCTGCACAAGCAGAGAGGTCCAGCTTCTGCGAGCAACAGCTCAGGGTTCTGCTGTCCCAAGAGAAGAGTCTTCACCAGCTCGAGTTTTCAGCATCTCAACATGGACAGATACCTGTGAGAGCTCCTTCCTCTCCAGGCAGGGCCACCAGTGCCCGTCTGGTCACCTTCATGGGCTCTCTCCCACTTCCCGGCTGAATTCCCACACAAACCCATCTGCAGAGGTCTTGGATCATTCAGAAGCAGACACTCATGTACAACCAGTTGTCTGCAGCTCATGCTCCAACAGTCCAGGAGCTGTGGGACTCCAGTGATCTCATCCTGCTGGTTCCAAATCACCGTGACATGAGGTGAGAAGAGTTACAAGTCATCACAAGCCTCAGTGAGATCCAGTGTTGTGCAGTGTGAATCCAACATCCACAAAGTGACTGCCCCTGCATTGTTATAAGGTGCAGGAACCAGTCTGAGTGCTGGGGGAGAAAGTCTTGCCTGGGTCAGGCAGGGAAGGAACTCCTTGTGGAACTTCACAGTGCAACAAGGTATCTCAAAGCAGGTGGATGCCTCAGAGCACGAACAGAATGTGACAAGAACATCAGATGTCACAGAAGGAAACTTCTTGAGGGAATGACCAGATGCTGATGGAACAGAGACCGGAGGCTCGGGTCCTCTCGGGGTGACGCCTCAGCTGGACCTGCCAGCACGACGTGGGGGCAGCTGGCACAGCCCAGAGAACAGGGCTCACACCTGGCAGCTGGGATTCCTTCATGTGTTCTGGGACAGCTCTTACACTGCCAGTGGGTCTCAGACTATTGTGTGGAAGCCAAAGCTGCAGAGCGCACGAGGAAAACGTACCTGGGATCTTCTCTGGGAGTGGCTCCGAAGGAACTTCTGGAAGCTCCAACTGTTCCTGCAAGGACATGAAAGACAGCATGTGACACACATCTCACAGTGGTCACAGCATCTCCTTTATGCCGCTTTATCTCCTATTACAACCAGTATTCTGAAAATGTGGATTTTAATCACAAGAACATCAATCTCACCTGAGTAATAGCATTTAATTCTTCTAGAATGGCATCTTCATCCTCCTCAGTCAGGCTGCCAGCCAGGAGCTCGTCTATTTGCTGGGGGAGAGAGGGAGAGTTAATTCCCAGTCTGATGGCTCTTAAACAGGGCTGGGAACACAGGGCACATCCAAGGAATTCTGTACAGCAGGCACAGTCTGCTCTTATCTTCTCAAGAGCCGTACATACCCTCTGGTACTCCACAGCGTCCTGGGTTTCTCCTATTATTCTTTCTACTTCTTCTATGGACATCACCTGAAGAGAAGAGCCAAAGTCCAGGTGTGGCTGAGGCCTGCAGAGAGGCAGCTCCAGCCAGGGGCAAAGGTGTGAGCTGCCCTGGCCACACATACCTGGTGCATTTTGTTCAGACACTCGTTGCCTATTTTCAGGCCCTCAATAACCTTCATTTCAATCTGGGTGAATTCAATGTCCTGGACCTGGAATGGAAAGGAGAGAGGGAAGACACTGTCACACTGTGGCCTGTCACACTTGGGCCAGACTCTGGCACAGGCTGCTCAGGGCAATGGAGTCCCCATTCCTGGGGGAATTTAACAGCCATATGGATGTGGCACTTGGCAGTGCTGGAGAATGGTTGGGCTTGATGGACTCAGAGGGCTTTTCCAACCTGGGTAATTCCATGACTCTGTGGTTCCCATCAGCCAGACTCCAGCTGCTGGGACCCTGAGGAAAGCTGCAAGGAGGAATCAGTCGAGCCCTTTCTCTACTGAACAGAGGATTAAGTTACACCAGCAGGAAGAAACATCCACACAAAAAGCTCAGCGCAGGCAGTTCCATGAGCACGTCCAGCAGTCCTTGAACTGATTTCACCTGATCTTCCAGCTGCCAGTCCCAGCTGAGGCCTTCCCAAGCCCAAACCAAACAGTTCTGAAATGCCAGTACTGAGACAAGCCCCGGGGTCTCCAGCACAGCTGCTCACACTGAGTAACACTTCGGTAATTTACAAAACACGTATTTAACGTGACCTGCACTGCAGCTTCCAAACACACACTCAGCACTCTGCAAGGAGCAGTCACGGCACACACACAAATCGGCCCTTGGACAGAAGGCTAAACCCTGGACAGGACTTGGCATGGGAATGGAATTCCACAGGAGTTCCAAGGAATGCCCACCCCGGAACACAGACCAAGACCCCCACAGCGACCGGCCCTTGCTCACCATCCGCTCCAGGTTGCTGATCTGGTTCTCTGTTTTATCCAGCAGTTGCTCCTGGTATCGTTTCTTCTTCAGCAGCAGCAGGGCTTTCCTGAGGGACACAGAGGCAGCAAAACTCAGCACAGATGAAACCAAATAAAGGCCAAAAGAATCCCCAAAAAAGCACATCTGTTCTGTGCTTTTGCAACTTAACTGACCACTCTGGACTGCTCCTGTGAAGAGCAAGGATGAGCAAACTGGGCACTGGGAAGAAATTCCTCCCTGTGAGGAAGGTGAGGCCCTGGCACAGGGTGCCCAGAGAAGCTGTGGCTGCCCCACCCCTGGGAGTGTCCAAGGCCAGGCTGGACAGGGCTTGGAGCAGCCTGGGCTGGTGGGAGGTGTCCCTGCCCATGGCAGGGGTGGCACTGGATGGGCTTTAAGGTCCTTTCAACCCAGACCACTCCAAGACTCTGATTCCTACGATCCAGTCTCCTCCCCAGGGATACCCTGCCCTGGGCACTGCGGCTCCCCCGGCCCTCACCCCCCGGGTGCCCCTTCCCCCTCACTCTTTCTTGCCATCCTTGAGCAGCTGCCGGGCCAGCGCCCGCTCCCGCTCCAGGCTCAGGCTCAGCCGCTTCTGGTACTGCCGCAGCTTGTCCCGCTGCTGCTTCAGTTGCTGCGGAGCAGAGGGGCGGACAGAGGGACGGACAGAGGGGCGGACAGAGGGGCGGACAGAGGGACGGACAGAGGGGCGGACAGAGGGGCGGACAGAGGG